>SMLS01041577.1:0-10446 GCA_004785975.1 Popillia japonica | reverse complement strand
TTTTTCTACACTTCTTTTACAAATCATAAAAGCAGTTAGAACACTTAACATAACAGTATAATAAAAGTATTAAAAATCTTTAGATATATTGGCAAAACAAACTTCTAGATTTTAGATAAGCGAAGAAAAATTTGCTTTCGATATCAGTTCCCAAATACACGTTGCTTTAGTGTGGACGCAAGATATAGTAAGAGTGATCATTATGTTTTTCCGAAATAAAATCCCAATTTCACAAGTACAAAAGAAAACGTAGCCAAAGCCAAATACATTATAATTTATTTACTAACGATTGGAAGTAATGATATATTAATCAATAAAGTACTATGGACAGACCTTACACAAATCGTTGTAATTTAGTTGTTCTAATTTCATTGGTTATTGGTTAGCAGTATACCGAAAGCCGCATATTTTAAAGCTAAACGAAAATCAATGTTATGGAATCAACGGCGCTTGTTATGTTCCCTAACTTTAACTTACATTCAATAATAGTTACAACACAATTACTCACTCACGCAACACCCAATAGGTGCGACGTAGTAGCAGTTTATGTTCTATACATAGTCTATAAGTTAATTCACAGGGAATGTTACGGTAGTGAGTAGTCTTACGTATTAAAAAACAAAATTATTTATTTTTTGCTCATTTTACGTAATATTCTACAAAAACTAGAGATCTACAATTGGAGTAGAAAGGAAAAATGTTATTAAGTTAATGAATTACGCCATCGTACATAAGATTTGACACAGATTATTAAAAAATATATATTTTTTTCCTAAGAGGATATTTTTATTTTGTTGTACCTTATATGTTCAAAATCTTTCAATCTAAAACATCTGATCTGAATGACCTTAAACAAACCATCAAAACATGAATCCAAATTTTTGATAGCGTATAATTGAAGAGTATTTCTGGTTGAAGAGGATTTGAAGTTCATTTTAGTTTAAATTTAAATTTTTGTATTTAAACAGGTACTCATTTAATTTTGAGGTTGAAATAATCGAATTACATTCACATTAGACATTTATTTTGTTGTATGATTGTCGAATATTAAAAAACAGAAGACATTTTTATTGCACAATAATAGTACCAACATGTTTCGCGTTTTATTTGCAAGTTCTTAGTAATGGTACCAATATATTCATAGAGATATCGCAATAGTTTCCCTGGTCATAACACAGGATTTCCATAATTTGGGTAATACGTATAATACATATTCATAGAAATATATTTCTCATTTAACATCAACTGCTAAAACTATTTTGATAATCATTCTCCAATTTAACAAACACTATACCCATTAAAAATCCCCTCACCTAATCTAAATTGATTTGCAATGAAAGACTGATAAATGATTAGGGGTCGAGACATGAGTTAACAATTATTTATGACATAAAAATACAATATAATAGAAAAACAAAATGTAGGATTAGTAATAATACCACCCCTTACATACAAAATTGTATTATAGTTAACACAAAAACAAAACTCTTTGGTCTAAATTGGTTATCAAATTTTAAAAAATCATAATTAGGGAAATTTATAGGAATATTTTCTTAAATTAATAATTAATGATCATGTTAAGAAACATAGAGATGATGTATGTATATTAGTTTTAAATATCTTCGTAGATCTAACTCATCTAACGTTACTGTTTGCCAAGCTTATGTTTGCACGAATTAGCATCTGGGAAGGCTTCTCTTGGTGGTATAAAACTTAACATCATAATATGCCTTGCGTACGCTCGAGTCGATCTAAAGTTGGTGTCCGTACCATGGATTCGATCTAGTAAACCCAAAACGCCAAAACATTGGTTGAATCTAAAACATTCATCATAAATATAATTTTATTCCTATTCTCATTGCAGATACTAGATCTTACTTCAAGTGGTGGAAGTCATGAGCCTCTGGTGATGGGAAGAAGGGCAGGTGATAACCTGAATGAGCATTTAGTGTCGACAGAATGGCTAAAGAAAACCATAACCAGGAAGTAGCAACGTGAGAACCCATGACAAAAATTCCCAAAAATGGCGGAACCAAATTTGAAAATATATGCTCTAGTGGATGGCAATATATTGCAGTAACAGCGATGGGTGCTGTCCATTCATGGTGCTGTTTATGGATGTATTTATAAAGATATTTACTGTGAAGGAATCTGTAATAAATCAAGAGTAAATTAAAATCGTCATTATTCGAAATAATATTCCTTTCTACCTGTGAGAATAATAGAAACCAATTTCCTCCAGTAGTATATTTATCGCCAACTCTAGAAGTACCCAGTGGAAAGTAGGCAGTTCTCTAACATTAGTTAAACCTCTGTATTTCATAGCATAATAAAACATAATAGCTAAAGGAATGGCTACCACTGTCTGATTGAAGATAACACACCAAATTACCTATAAATTGCACAGAAGTTAATTGTGAATCTAAACAAAAATTGATAAAATATTTACCTTCAATAGTCTTTTCGTATCCACAGGTTCGTTAGTACCAGGCTGTATTTTATACCTTCTTAAAGCAGCAGGTTTGTTAGTTATGTCAAGAATAGTATAAATACCGCCAAATAACCAATAAACGCAAAATGTTAATATCGATGTTCCGTATACGCAAAGATTGAACGGATCTTCCCCAACAGTGTCCAAAAATCGATCCCATTGAGCTTGCCAGAAATCACCAGATGCACCCCAAAATCTTTGACAATGCCTGAAAAGTTGAAACGTCTATTATGTTACCAAGTTTCCAGCCAATAGCTTTAATGTTATAATTTAGAATTATACAATCACTTATTGATAAATTTAGTTAGCCTACTACAAAAGTATACTCAATCAAAAAGCCTGTATTCCTTCGACTGCTAATTCTTTTCTGAATTATAGGGCTGCACCGAAGCCTACTCTTGCACTCTTTACTCGTATTTGTCAGAATCATTCTCTTTGCTTTAGAAGTTAGTGTTAAGCAGAAGTTTGGGAAATAATTTCATACATCATTTTGGTTTTACCAGTCATTACCATCTAGGAAAAAAATGTATAAAAGTAAGCAAATCTGACAGAAAACCATGAAAGAAAGAAATTTATTTTAGGAAATAACTACTGAAACAGTGCATTATGATGTAGAAAGGACATATGGACCGTTTGAGAAACCTGAAAAAGATATTCCATTTCTTTAAATTCTTTTACCAGTACAATTTTATTACTTTATTATTAATATTCGCAGATTTTTCCGTATATCCACATACGTAGAATTTTCCACAGGTGTTGCTTAATTCTGCTCTGGAAACTCTTTTCTTCCAGTGAAGTTTTTCTCACGATAGCATTCAAATTTTTATTCGCCTTTAATGTGTAACTAGTTGGTGCTTATTTGGCGGAAATCAGTAACTGCTAAGCACAGTGTGAAGTGAAAATCTAGCTACGCAATACCCGAAAGGATTCGACGCAATAAGCAACTGTCGTGAAAACCTATGTTCAACTGCGTACTTACTGCGTGTTGGAGCAAGAAAATAATTATCAAAATTATTTCACACTACAACTTTTGTTTAGGAGTTATTTCTTGTTATCATGCTTTCAGCGTTAAGCCAAGAACCGTTTGAAGATAAATATGTATTCAACAATATACCGGATTTATTACTTACCATGTAATAGTATTTCTAGCTGCTGCAAAGCATATTAAAGCTGAACTTATTACCAGAAGAAGACTCCGTAACGACGAAAGTATCGTTGTGTTTTGCTGGTTGTGTTGACTTGATGGTTTACGAGTTGGAGTAAGTTCACTTCCAGAGGATGAAGAGTCTTCCTCAAAATCCATCAACATTTTTTCTTCTGTTTAACAAAGATAGACTTCATAATATTTAATCATGTAAATACTTGCAAGGAATAATTATAAAGTTTTCCTAGTTTGCACTATCGAGGGCTAACGTAATGAATCAGACTTCAAGCGATATAGCGTATAGCATCTACTCGTTATACAATCCACTACCTGAAAGTTTTAAGACCAAGTCTTTGCCGGCATTCAGGTGTGAAATTTTCAATTTTTTGTTGTCGCGTCAGTGATTGATTTATTTACTTATTTAAGTGGCATTATTATAATTTCTACTTTTGAGTTACTGTACTTCTCTTTTTTGTTTCTGTTTAATTTTTATTGCAGAATAATAGGTTAATAAATATTTTGGTCAGTTTTATTTTGTAATGTTAAGCGTTAAGTGGAAGAGCAGGGAACGGCTTTAGTCGATCATCTGGACTGCCCCTTATGATTTTCCATGATTCTTGTTTCATTGGAGTGTATTGTATTGAGTTGTACTCTTAAATTGGGAAATAAAGGCATTTATTATTATTATATGGCCTTCCGTAGGTATTCGACAAACTCGACTACTCGCACTGGGCGGTTGTAATTAGAATTAGAGACGGATACCTAGCAGGTAAATTTCAGGTAGAAAGATTCGCAAGAAATGTAAAGCGATATATGTATTATAATTTCATTTACAATAGTTGCATTTACTCTTTACCTATATTAAGAAGGAATGCTGACTAGAATTCTTAACTAGATTTCGTAAGCACAAGCTGTTTCTTTGGCTAAAGTAAATATTGTTTGCTATTATATATGGATAAAACATGTATGTTTTAACACATGTAAATTTTCTATATGCTTTTTAATATAGGTAATAACACGATTCTATTTATAGAAAATCGAATTGTTTCCGATGCCTTATTAAGAAACGATTTAAATGAAGTAGCATTTTAAAGAAATTTATATTTTTTAATATTTACGCAATCACAAAATAATGAATTTAGTTGTAATTTATTAAAACATAGATATAATAAAGGTATTTTTCTAACCTTTATGTGCATAGATAAGCACAAATTCAGATATGTTTCTATTTTTAGGTCAATTCAAACACTATCAATTCAACTAAAGATCATTTATTCCAGAACCTTTATAATTTAATAGGTATTCGTTGCAATTTCGTCAGTGGAAGAAATTGACATTTAATTCGTGTCAAATAATTATAATCTAGTTTTGCTTTTACTAATATTTCTATTTTTATTATTGGATTCGCAATGCGTTTTGTGTATGTGATTTTACTGAATTTTGAATAGTATACCTACTCCACATTAGAAATTAATTCGTCTAATGAAATATTATAAAACGTATATAACTTAGAATATAATAGATTATACAACCTCTTAGTTATCTTGTAAAATTAGAGATTTTCCAAGTACATCAGGATTGATTAGTTTTTGATTATAAAATTATAATTAATTTAGTTCAGAAGTGTTAATTGTTATGTTACATGTTATGTATTATGATACTTAAAATTACTGTAACTGCTGTAATTATTGAAACGATTAAAACTTCTTAAGAAAACTAATAGTATATATGTATACATATTGTGTATCTTTAAGACATGTACAATTTGTGTTGTTTCAATTACATCATTAAGCGAATGCTAAGAAAACAATATTAAAGTTTGTAATTTTATAATTTTTGTAATTATTATTTAAACAATATTTTCCACGATAAAAGAATGACAATTTATCATAAACTATTTTTTATTAATATTATTTGTTAACTTATCTACGTTCTACCTGAATTCAGTATCATCATATTCATTTCGAATATATTCACAATTCGCTAGCTTTAAATCCTTTAAAATGCTCGCTACACTTTGGCCTGCCGTTATACGGCTTATTGCAGTTGCCCAGTTATGTTTACGTCAATAACAATTCAGAACGGAAAGTCCGCAATAGACGCGTTTTATTGCAGTTTGATGCATTACTTTTGCCCTCGATAGTACATATAATAAGAGAATTTTAGAATTGGCTTGACAATAAATGGATTTTTTTTATAAGCATAGAAACATTTGAATAATATTTTTACTACAATTAAACATCTTTTACGACAATATGATTCAACCTTTTTTGCAAATAAAAATCGACGTGATGAAAACAATCGGGTAGGAAAGTTTACATACATATTTAATACGTATCCTAATACATATAATACATCTTTTTGTAAATCTAATAATTTGATATCAAATAAATCAAATATCAATGCTATTACAACATCATTATAAAACTTTTGTATATACATATTTGGAACAACCTTTAAGTAGTAATAAATACTAAATTTCTAATGTTGTTATTACTAATTCTATGACGCATTTTACAACATTGTATGCATTATACATACTACGTACATATACATATAATACAGATGATTACGTTACTAAGTCGCACTTTGATTCTTGCATTTTGATATAATTAAATCAAGTAGAATTATGAAACTAGTGTCAAGTAACAATAACAAATAAGTGATTCGTAACTGTTTAAATAAACATTGATGTAAAAAATTATGTTGACATTAAACATGACGAAATTTTATACAGCATGAGAATAGGTACATATGTATCATGGTATAATATTGTCAACAACCGTCAGTTCACATTGCTGTAATACACCGACCGGATAATCATAGGATTGAATAATAAAGATACTTAGCTTTCGTACACATATGGATGTACTACATGCGTACATGTATGCACTATCGCTTAAGTAATGAAGTTTACTTTAACTTTCCAGTTATATAATTATTGTAAAAAAAGATGTTGACAATTAAATAAATGAGTTCTTATAAAGCCAACATACATGAATAAAACAGGTTTCCAATATAATTATTTCTTTCAAGCATAAATTGCGAGCGTGTTTTAAATAGCTGGGCAAGTCAATAATTTGAGTCCCCGTATCCTTCTACAAATTCATTGTTCATTCAAACATGTTTTGTTTAGTGTAGTTTCGTCAGAAATTGTTTTCTGCAATTATACTGTAATCTACCATATGTACCTAGGAGTGGTTCCTGTAGTTGTACTACTATTTAAGTTCTATCTTGCTCCTCAACATCGTCAGAGGCTTCCGTTCTAAATCAGAGTCACAGCATCTTTCCGATAAATGAGCTGATCAGTTAACTTCTCAACGTCTAAGCTGAGTTCTAATGCAAATGACTGTCATTTACATGAAAGAGTATTTCTTCATCCTGCATCATATATGGTATCTACAATTTGAGCAGAATGGAACACCAAATGTATACGATGATTAAGCAAATTGCCACCAAAATTTTTGGAAAAAGTATAGTGGAGTGAGAGTTGGATGTTTGTGTGATGGGATACATAACAACAATAACTGTTTTCTGATTAATACAAAACTGCGTTTTCACAGAAATAAACACGGAGTAGCAACTTAAATATGAACAGCATATCGATCATTTTCTACAGCACTGGGCAGATTGCAATAAGATAAATCATTAAATTTAACAGAAGACGTAATCGAGAAAACTATAGAACTATTGGCAAATACTGAATGATTCAATAACACAGCTTGCATGCAGGTCTACTATAAGGAGTCCTATCTAACAAAAATAAATATAATTCTATATGTTCTATATGTCATGATCAACCTTGATTAATTATGTTTTTGAGGGCTGTATCTTTAGCGTTGTATATAGCCTCATAGAGAGAGTCACTGATACAAAAGCAACTGCCAGAATTAATCTTAGTTTTTCGTTAACAATAATCTAAAGTTTTATCAAGATACGACAAGTAATATACTCATAATATGCTTTTAAAAATAACCTGAAAGCATTACAAAATTGAGCTGAGAGTTTTTGTACAATAATTTTTCCGGAACTTTCGGAAAGGATTGAACTGAATAAGGACATCCTCCTGAGTTGGTTTCTGTTTTTGTACCACACTAATTGACAATTTTACGTCGACACAGGCAATTCCAACGTGCATACTCCAATCTCGGGGATAATCTCATAGGTTTTCCAAGAACAACCCCGAAAAGGTAATGCTGTAGACTGCCTAACTAAGCAATTTAAACTTCTGTCGGTCCAGCGTTTGAGTGTGTCAACATGACGAGAATCCGACAAGTTGTGCGTGCACGAAGTATATCGAAAATGTTAGCAATGTATGTCTTAAAATCATGTGGACTGGAGGAAAACCGCTAGTTAATAACCAGCACCGCATTCCAGAAACCCACAGAGCCAATGATATTGCGAGTATGCGTACAGTTCAAAAACGAAATTGAATGAAAAGTATGGTCAACAATTTCAACCAATATTCAAATCGCAAAATTATCACCAATTATATGTATACCAAGAACTAGATAGAAAGTTTGACTAAGATGTTTTGAAACTTGCCACGTCTTAAAAATAATAGTTTGAAGGGTCGGTATCGTTCATATTTGTTATGTATGATATGTATGTAGATTTTAACAATCTCCAATAAAATAGGTACTCAAAAGAGTATTTATCGCTATGTTTTATCATGTTATGTTAAAGAAGTATGATACATCGTTTCTAATGTATATAAATGTATAACTAAATATATATGTATATAGTTTCTGCTTTCAGAGATAACCAGCAGTTATTGTATGCTAATACCTTAGATATCAATAAAATGAATGAGATTAGAACATTTTATCGTATTTCAAAAATTTAAGAAGTGCTACAGAAACCACAAAAAGAGAAGAAAACTTACAAAACAAATTACTTCTAACTAGTTACAAAGCATACATAGCACGCCAAAGTTACCTACGTTTTAGCTTCCTATTTCTTCTTGATTTGTTCTTATTTGAATTTTTCTTTAACATATTGCACTATTTTTGGTTTACAATCGGTATTGATTTATTCGAATTATACTAATTCTACCAAAGTCATTAAATAAACTATTCGTTTCGACAAATTCAATATTCCATGTACATACTTCATGTAGCGTATATTAGCGAATAAAACGTATCGCACCACTGTACACAACTTAATGAGAAAATTGACGAACAGAAGCATAATTTATTTTGTCTATAGTGCCGGGTAAGCAGTTCGTATCTAATACGTACTTACATATATACATAGTAAGTCGATATTCGCTAAAAATCATTTGTTCATACGGTATATCATAAAATGTAGAATTAATGATTAAGATAAAAGAGACAAAGAGCAACTCATTCTTTATTAGCGAAATGTGACGCTAAGTGTTTTGCTACTCATACAACTGCTTTGTATGTATTTATAAATCCTGATAATACGATTCAGGTTTATATAATTTGAAAAACGCATTAATTTTAAGAGTAAACACACATAGTATATTGACTGTCACGTTAAACAATATTTTTTTTCTTGTCTAACGCAATAGAAAAGAAAAGCAATAATGGAAATAAAACTGTATCCCAAAAGCAGCTTCTATGTATAAAGGTCTACAAAGATGTTTCTTGCAGTTAATTCAAGTACAAATCAGTGTTAGCCATGCAAATATAAACAATATAGCCATGTATAATTTTGAGTACAGATGCTTTCCTTTATGTTACTGAATAGTGTCACCTTATAAGGAATTACATCATAATGATTAATAAAAAAATATAGCACGATTTTCCTTGATTTTGTAACGTTTATTATTACTTCTGCATAGTTCCTTTTCTTAATTTCTAATCCACCATTTTTTTTTACTAGTCACACGAAAGTACATATTTGAAATACATTAAATAAATTTAAGACAACAGCTCAAAATATGCAAATCAGTACCGCAGTAGAAAACTAATTTTTATCTAATAAGATAACGGCTTGCAATAAATAAAGGTATACCTCCCAATTATGTTTCAAAAAGAACTATTGTCAAACTAATTAATTACTTTCAATGAAAAACAGCAGATATGGATGTACATATATAAATATGTATATCTCATACCAAAAAACAGAAGATCTGCCATTTCTGGAATGGATTCTAGTAGATCAATCCACTACATCTCTAACTGACAAAGGGCTACGGTTAATTTGGAAAAATCTTGTACATATGTAGAATTCCATACACGCTTTTCATATTCCTTTCATATTAGAGAACCACTTGCTATGTTCTTTCATCTTTGATTACAATTTAACTGTTAGGTAACTACTGGCTGCATTTATGGAAATTATTTTACAAAATACGTTGAAACGAGACGTGTATCATTTAATAAAACTGTCACAACCAATAATTAAACACTCTGTATTATGTAAATATCATTTTATTAAGGAACGGTAACTTAATTATAAAGTCTAAATTGAATGATACAATAAAACGAAGACTGGCGAAAACCTGCCCCGTTCAAGAAATTATAATAATGTGAAAAATGGAATATTCATTGAAGTAATTAGAAAAATGTTGATCCAAAAATGCAAACATGTATAGCCTGCAGCGAATGCCTGACGTACCTATTGCTTTCTATACAGGTCGAGAATAAAGAAATATTTACGCGTTATAAGTACCGAACATATCTCCTTTTCTTCTCTACTAGTTGACCAGATGTGGATGTTTTACTTTCAGGACTATTTTCTAATATAAACCTTATAGACAATTTTTTAATATTAAAGAATTTTCAAGGATACAGAATAGACGCAATAAAATTATTTTTAATTGTTAAATATTGTTGAAAAA
>SMLS01041571.1:0-15559 GCA_004785975.1 Popillia japonica | reverse complement strand
TATTTTATTTTTATTTTGTACTGTATATATTTTACTAATCATGACACGGTCAACACCCGGAAACCCTCATTATAGAGACTCGGGCCGTGGAAGCCTTCGATATCATTTAAGATATACTAGCTATTAGTACGATCATGTTTCACGATTTATATATTTGTATAACTTATATATGTACATACATATGTATATATGTATACATATATCCTGCTCGTTTATTTATCTAGTCTCCCTTTCGTTACATAGTAAAATGTGGGGTTGGCGTGTCGATAAGTGCACAATTTCGGGGCCCCGAAATTATTCGCAAAGTTTGCACATTTTTGCCAATAAATTTTGGCGCGCACGGGGCGCGCAAACTTTCATTATTTGTCGGGCGCTGAAGGATGGAAGTAGTTTGATGAAAAAGCGAATGTAGAATTCATATCCGGACTACGACATTATACCTGGAGAGGACGCAGCTGGAGGCATCGTTGCGCTTCTCCGTTCACGGAGATATTCAATATCGGATTTGCCGCCATTGTGTACTATATATATGCAGATGTAGTATATAGTATATCTTCTTACATATCAAAGAACTACATACAACTACCACTGAAATTTATATGCCAATAGAATCCAAGGAATCACCCAAACATATAACATGCTTCTTCGTAATTCTCAATATTGTGACATCGGTTTCTTTATGATTGAACCGCAGTAAATGTTTGGCGATGACATGTAATAACCAGACATACAACCTCCTAATATTTTATTTTCAGAAAATAAGGTAGATTTTGTCCTCTGACATAGTGCTCCGTCGAAATAAGGTACGGTATCCACACGCATTCGATCACTTCTCTCTGTTGAATCTGGTTGATTGTGCCAGTTATAAAATAAAGAGGTCTAAATCCCGTTCTTTATGTACAGGACCAAATCACGACAATTGGGGCATGTTTCATAGTTTTAACGGCGGCTGTGTCGTGAAACATTCCAACTGCTTTCTCCCAACGAAACGAGCTTCCTCTGGTACCGCCTCTAGCCCCAACTGAACACAAGCTGAGAAAATCACGTTTTTCTTTAAATTTCCAATTAACCAGAAGCGAGTAAAATATCAGGGAATTGAATAACATTAATGATATATACATTTTCGGGCATACAATCATTAAGTTTATATGCTCTCTGGCCTATTGCTTTCTTCATTTTCTCTGTCAATTTTGTTTTTTTTTTTTTGCTGGTCGCCGACTATAAATCTTTGCTTCGTACAACTTAATGTTCATTCTGATATACATATGTAGTTATGTTGGCTTCATGTAGACTACGTAACACTTCTCTAAGTAGTTGTTTGTCGATGTCCCAAGCATTCTTTTATAATAATGCGATCTTTACGTTATGCCGTTTTTCTTATACTTGAATAACATGTACATCTGGTAGATGTGAAGAGTGAGCTTTCTTGAAGTAAATTAGCAATTCTGTCCACACTAAATTGAAAATCGCATTACTTCCTTACTATTTCCGGGTTCCAGTTTTCGATAAGGTTTCTCTCGCCTCTATTACTGGAGGCAGCCATGATCCTACAATCGCCAGATTTTTCATATCAAAACAAAGAAAATGATGCTCATTATAAACAGCATTGTTTGTTTACTGTAGCATGTTGTTTTATGTACATACAAGATTGAAAAATGTATAATTTTTTACGTTGCTATGGAGCAATGAATGACGTCTTTGATAAGTTCAGATACTTCAGATACTCACTTATATTCTTTGTTTTATATTTTTTACCGAATTCTGCTGAATATTCCATTCACTTTTTTGTTACGTTTTTCGTTTATTTTTCACAAAACGCCAGGGCAGTTTACGAAAAACCAGCTAATCTTTTACATACATATGTGAGCTGGTACCAGAAACGTATATTTTTAGGTAAATATATAAAAATGAATCGCACAAATTAATAGCCGCGGCAAGTTTAGCTTATTTAGCTGAGCTGCAGTAAGTTTGCTGTGTTTAAACACTTCATTTCTCGGAGCAATACCCAGCAATCGTCCGGTACCATATCAGTGTTCCAGCGTTTCCCTATCTCCTGTCCATCTATTTCACATTTGGGGGAAAACACTAACTTGCTCCATAATAACGGTCCTACATTCTCTAGCCAACTGAGAGTGAAGATAGTTCAACCTGGAGGTCATCAAAAACCCCATTTTTTTATTTCTCACACATTCTACATTATTGCGTTGAAATCTGAATCTTTATTTTCCCAAGAAACTTACGTACTACATACTTGCATTACAGCCAAGCTGCATTTTCATTACTGTTAATTTTAATCTCTCACTGTATATCTTTAATTATTTTACGCATGTCAGTGATAACAGATACCTCCTCCTTGAGTTCTCTCTGGTACAATGCAGGGCACTTATCATGCTAGTACTGGAAATATTCCCTTTCTTCAGAGAAAGCTTTCACTAAGTGTTTTGTTATTTCAAGTTTTATGTGTATGAGGTAGACGCAAAACTACGTTTTAAGAGTAGAAGGTTTTCCTATACGAAGTTTTTTTATCCCATCTTAACCCAGTCGAAGACATAAGAATATTCCGGATTCATGAGCACAATTTTCTCAGTATCCAATATTGACATTGTGATACATGTCCTACACCTATCGATAAATCTGAAAGAATGATGTAACCCTATTTAAACAGCAAAAATTGTTGAGCATTATTGAATACATAGTGCTTTACAAGGTGCATAACAAACTAGAAAGACAAAGTGATGAGAGTAAATTATATGAGTGGCCTTAAATTCGGTGGCCATCAAATTCAGTACTTAAGCGAATTCCTTTCTACAATTACTATTTTACTTTCATTAACGTAAGAGTATTGTCAGAAGGAACACCGCAACATTCATGTTCTTTCCTTTCCATTGGCGGATGCCGTTGATAATATATTGTATCAATCTATTTGCTTGAATGATATCTATAAGAATATTATTGCATATATTTTACTCGTAAAAGACAATATATGTTCTCCTGTTAAATAATTAAAATTCTTTCAAGACCTTCTTATTTTCTGTAACCGCAACTTTTCTCATATGGTAGTGTCCACAGATGTATTTTTAAAGGTAGTAATTAATTTATTTTAGTTCTACCTAGAGTTGTAGTAAGACATAAAACAAATCCTCTTTTTCCACTGTAACTGACATCATGGAATCAAATTATGGAGAAGGTTTAAGAAATCAACTGGCAGAAAATGAAGATATATGTGGGTTTATCGGGCAACACCGTTCTTCATTTGTATCCGAAGGTTAGTGTGCTCCAGTACCGTTCCCCCATTTTCCTCCTCCTTCATTTCGATTACCTCTCGTTCTAATGTCCTCGTAACCTCCGTTGCGCCGCCGTTGCAATTTCTCCAATCCTGGTCGCTCATACCCAATCCTGACCCAACCCGTCCGATGCCTCCGGACTGATGGACGTCCTCTCCCGAGGGTAGAATATTAATTATCGCGGTTCGTATAGCTCTTACCCCGGTGATAATAAATGACAAGACATAAATTTCTTTGCCACCTTATTTCTAGCCGCCACCGTCGCGTCCGCCGCCTCGCTCTGCCGATGCTTTTCCTCGCAATTTAATTGGAAAATATAATAACAATTTTCGGCCGCGGCATCGTCGACCGACACTGGAATTTACCGCCATCTAATTCAATAAAATTAGCTTCTTGGTTTTTGCCTGTTTCTTCTCCTATTTAAAATAATTGACACTGATGTTGTATGAACATTAATCGTTTTATAATTCCAACCTTTATTGGCGATCGATAAATAATGACATAATTTCTTCCCTAAAGTGTGTGTGTAAACGATGCAAAATGCACATCAGTTAGTTTAGCCATGTACAAGAACACAAAATATTGCCACAAACAAATGGAAGAGACATTGAGAAATACTTTATTCGAAATATCAATTTGGCAAAAAGCAAGATTACAGCGTATCTGAGCCTATTCTAATTAAATTCATTTTCAAAATATCATTGTAACTAACTCCGTCCGCCTTATAGAACCCTCAATGAAGTATATTGCAGATACCGTTATATTTGTAGCTATTAGCTTTAGATTCTTATTTTTTCATATAAAAATATATCAGTAATTTGGAACCAGGCTGATATTTAGTGCCTTCATTGTAAAATCTTGTATCAAACTGTACAAAAGTGTATCAAACTGTACAACAAAATCTACGTTTTTCTTATATGGCAATAATTTCCTGTCGTAGTCCACTGTCGTCGCCCACAAAGTCAACACAAGAAAAAAGATGTATAAAGTTAATAAAAAAATGTTTTTTTAACTTTACTTTTGTTAAAATAAACATAATTTCAAACTAACTGGGAAACTGATTGTTAATGTACATCGTCGAAGTCGTCAACTGGTAATGTTCATAAAGTTGCAGTTGTAACTGCTATATCACTACAGCAGTATAAACACAAAACTTAAATAAAATATCATTTTATCTGAATAATGGCTCTGCAAATATTTATACATATTCTTGATATCCCGAATGGGAATATAAACTAATAGGAAAAGCTGAAAAAAATGTTTTCTAGGTGACAAAGATGCTCATCACCCAATAATAGTATATATTTTCAAGCCACATTTGCTACATATCTGTATCACGTTGAGTTTAACAGATGATACAAATGATTAACATTTCATCGCAAAATGTTTACCTTTTATTAGGAAAATTCAGTAATGAGTTGCGGCTCGAATACATTCTGCTATTCTTCTGGGCATGCTTCTAATAAGGTTATCCATGGACTTTTGTGGATTTAATTCCAGGCAGCTTGTAAAGCATCATGCAGCTGCTGTAAGTTCATTGGGGGTTTAGGAAACGCACCAATCTTTCGGCCTATCATATCCCAGACATGTTGTATGGGCGATAGGTCTGGGGATCGTGCAGTCCATTCAAGAATAGCGATGTTGTTGCAGGAATGATAACGTACGTATCGCAACATAAGGGCGGGTATTATCTTGCTGGATGTTGCATTATTTACCTGTTGAATGTATGGTAAAACGACTGCTACTTCTTCGATGTACTTTTGACCATTTAAATGACCACGTAGGAATACTAAACGAGGCTTACTTCTTATGCGAATTCCACCCCAAACCATCATTTTTTTTGTGCTGTCTCGCATTCTACAGCAGAATTCAAAACCTGCCTTTCGCCTCTTCTACGTCGGACGCACCTGCGGCCATCATTGGCCCACAAACAAAAGCAAGATTTGTCTAAAAAGCCGATATGCTTCCACTCTTCTATCCAATTTGTCGATAGGAAATCAATCTCGCCAGCAACGAATCACTGGAGCAATATTTCGCTGCATCCGTCTAGCAATTTCACGAAATGCTGTACCTTCTTTATGCAGTCCGATGATATGACTCCTTTCCAAATCACTTTATTGGCGATAATTCGGGTGCATTCAAATTCTATTCGCTTTAACTGACAACTCAATAAACGATTTAACCCAAATAACCAAACGGAACTGATCCAAAGTAAAACAAAGCGATGTACCTCTTTAGATAGAGATCGACAAAAAAGACGAAATCTTTATTGCTTTCTTGCAATTTTTTTATAATTTGTTACTCTCAACGTGATACAAATTTGGTTTGAACATACATATATACTATTACTGGGTGATGAGTTCTTTTTGTCACTTAGTATACTTTACTACGTAATTGGAGTTGCCTCTGCACTAACAAATCAAATTATTTATGATTTATAGCGAAACAAAGCAAAAAAAATTAAACTTTTATCTTAATATTACAACCTTTGTAACAATTACATATTACCAAGATTTCGCACAAGAATAGGTTGAAGAGCGGTGCTCTGACTGAAAGGGTACCGCAATTTGACACAAAAATTTGAAAGAACAGGGCTAGTAACTGACATACCAAGACCAGGAAGACCAAGAAATAGTGATGTCCAAGCTGCGGAGGTAATCGACTAGCAATCAGCAGTTCAAATGCGATATCCTGACGATTACAAGTGCCGTATAGCAGAATTTGGATAATTTTACACAAAATTCACCAATGTATCCATAAAAACTCAAAACTGTTTGAATTAAAAGAGGCCGCTAGGTATGATTTTCTCTTTACGAATAATGGGTCAGAAAGAAATTGAACCCCAATGATTGTCCCGTATTTTATGGACAGAGGAGGTACATTCATTTACAGTGAATGGTGGAGCGAATACGCACTGTTGAGCTTTTACAGCTGATTTTATTATTGTTCCGTATTTCTACAAATACAGGGTGTCCGCGATAAACAAAGCATGCTTTTATGGGATGATAGCTACAACGATTTAGAAACAAACACATATAATACACCTTGGGTCTATGTGTAAGCGTAAACGAGAAAAAAAATTATTTCTCATGTCACAAACTTCGACGCCTACTGTACACCGGCAGCTGATCAGTGCAAGATTTACCCGACGATTACAGGCGTGTGTTCTTGAAAATGGGCAACACATCGAGCCTTTCCTGTAATACATTTTCTCCTGTCTCTCAAAAAAGTCCTTTTTAGGACCACCAATTTATCACAAATGAAAGAAAAGAACTCAATTTTGTAGTAGCCTTTACGAAAGAGCTTAAAGCGCCATAACATAATTGTAATAATTACATTGTTTTCGTTCAATGCGACTTTTCCTCAACTTAAATTTTCATTTACCGATCGGAGGCTGCTATTAAATACGCCCTTTTCACTCTAACTTCAACATAACATCCATTTTATTGTCATAACATTATTTAAAAAACGCAAAGGTACCTTTATTTTAAAACGTATGGCCATTGACTTCGTACGAGACAATAGTCTAATGTAGTTCAAGGTCGTATAAACAGATGATGCTTTGCTTGCATCTGTGCTTCTATTGAATACGTGTACAGTATGGTGTAAGAGAAATGACACCACGCTTCAATTTCAAAGTATTAAACAATTCGTTTTCATCGTTGTTTTCAGTAATTTTCAACCCTAAATTTTTGATATGGTTTTTGGTTATTTAAGAAGCAATATGGATGAGTTTTCTTGTACAGTTTGACCAACTAAGGTTTTTAGAAATAATTTTTTTCTCGTTTACGCTTACAGATAGACCCAAGGTGTATTATATGTTTTTGTTTCTAAATCGTTGTAGCTATCATCCCTTAAAAGCATGCTTTGTATATCGCGGACAGCCTGTATAAATAAATAAATAACTTTATTAGCGTCATTCTGCTAAGAAATATACAAATAAAATATACAAATTTAATTATAATTATGTTCCTATGTACCAAAAATGCTCTCTCACATAACCAACTAGCAATCTTCTAAATTCTCTGATCGTGTTTGCCGATCTAATATATAAAGGAATTGCATTGTATTCCACAAGTCCAGCATAAAACAGTGACTTCTGCGTTGAAGACTTTTTTGCTGTAGGTACAAAGATATTTGTAGCTGTCCTAGTATTGTAATGGTGAACCTCTTGCACAAATTTATTATGTTTTAACATGTAATTAGGTAGCAAGCCATGCAATATTTTAAAAATAAACAACATGTTTAACATACTTAATCTTTGATTAATAGTCATGAAATGCAACGTTTGTAACATATCAGCTATATATGCAATTTGATTAGTGTGTAATATTATGCGCATCGCTTTATTTTGCAATTTTTGCAGGCTATTTTTATCCGTGCTGTTAGCGAAATAAAGGATAATAGGACAGTACTCAAAGAGCGGTGCAATTATTGTTTTATATACTAACGTTCTAGATCTAAGCGATAAATTTTGACTTATTCTACGAAAGTAACCTACTTTTTTACTTATCTTACTGATTGCGTAATTCATATGATTCCTAAATGTTAATTTACAATCAATCAAAATCCCTAGGTATTTATATTCACTTACATAATGTAGGTCAACATTAAACAATTTCAATTTCTTATTACTAGCATTATTTATATTACCTAAGATCATCACCTTTGTCTTTTTTGTATTGACAAATAATTTGTTTGCTTCTAACCATCTTTCTAATTTATTTAATTCTAATTGTAGCTTTAAAATTGTTTCCTCTAAATTTTCACCATGAACAGACAACAAAGTGTTATCTGCAAATAAGTTCAAAAGTACGTCATCGGAAATACAAGATTTAATTTCATTAATATAAATTAAAAACAGAAGAGGGTCCAAACCGGGGCCTTGCGGAACACCGACACCTTTCTTCTTAGAAATTACACTACCAACCTTTGTGCACTGATATCTGTCTCTTAAATAACTTTTAAACCACTTATTCTCTCCGTCTTTCACACCATAATATTCTAACTTTTTTATAAGTATGTCTCTGTCTAAAGTTTCAAATGCCCTTTTAAGATCTAAAAATACTGCTACTACGGATTTACCTTCATCTATTGATTCTGTCCATTACGCTAAGAGCAGTTGCAATGCTTATTCACATGAATGGTTTTCCCTAAAACCAGATTGCTGTCCAATTAATATCTTGGTTAACTGTAGATGTTCCGCTAATTGGTGCTTCACAATTCCATAATTTTCTCACTTAACGGCAACATATGGGATAATGTGACGATATTCTTCAACTTTATTCGTGTTAATAACCTTGGAGGAACAGTTGATGTTCTCCAACTATTAGAAACAGTGTTTCCTTCAAAGTATTTATTTATGACTGTAGTCAATATGAAGAATATGTAAAATTGAGAAACCACACTTGTAACTGTAAACAGTGAACAATACTTCCAAATGTTAGGAGATTATATTATCCCAAGGCAAAACGAGTACAAGTACAAAACGAATATAAAAGCATCATTTTTATGCAGAATGGAGCACCCAACACATTTTCTGACCAGTCAAAGAATTGTTAACCAACGTTTAATGGTGCTTAAATTTTCTTAGCAGGTTTTCACTACAAAGGACAGCTAAAAAGATTAGGTATAGTTGTTGATGGAGAAGTCTCAACAAATTTTCTATATACCTAATCATTTCTTCTAAAAATCTTTGTTTAGTACACATCTCTATACATATACAGACAACAATAAGTACTTTTGCAAAATTCATTGCAACAGGCTCAATGGGAAGGCCAAAGCGAAATAAAAAGTTATATTACAAAACAATTAATAACAACAGACATAGTTTATTTTAAGGTCAGAATGTATAGTGAGCTTTTAAACCAATCATAAATAAATTCCAATGTTTAATATGGTGATTACTTTAATTTGGCAATTGGAATTGTGACATTGCGATACATTTAACTGTAGATGGAACTGTATGAAAATTCCATGAAACAGTCATGATTAAATATTTCGTTAGAATTAATTTATTGCAAGTAAGAAGTCGCTAGTAGACCTCCAGTGAATAAATCAATAACGACAAACTCAAGCGACAGTTGTTAAAACCTTCAAATTATGCTACTATTTTATTACATGGATAGTGATTTGTCAGGTTATAATTCTAAGTCAAATAAAACTGAGGAATTGTTAAGTCAATTAAGATATATAAAAATTGTAAAGTGCTGTAGTTTGTTTCGTATAATTCGGTTATAAAGTCTAACAATATTATTCCGAGTCCATATACACCGATATTTCCAATAAATTTAATAATTACCACAGGATTATAAAATTTTAAACTTGGCTTGTTTTCCCTCGTGCATACATAAACAGGCTTGTGCTATAGTAGATAAACATGAAAAAAGATCAATTACGTCCAGAATAAACGCTACCTCCAAAATGTGAATTTCTCGGAAAGTTTTTTGCGTTTCTTTCCTATAAAACGGTACCTTCTACGTCCTCCCTTTTTATGCTTTTTTTTTCGTTCGTATCTACTACACCTACAAGCATATACTTGATATGAAAATATTATCCACTTTGGAAATATTCAATATATGTATACCTACGTGTAGATAGAAAAGAAAGAGGAGATGAACGGGAAGTATCCCGATGAAAATGGCGGATGTCTGTTTGAGATCGGTTGCCTTCTCTTTTTACGGACCAATAAAAAGTCTCATGTGATAGGAAATTCATATAACAAGAAATCTGCAAGCCTGTAGGTGGAAAATTGATATCCAATTTTGCAGTTCGGTTCTCTCATCTGCACGATATAAGCAAATACGCATTTTAAAAGGGAAGAAAGTGGTATTATTCACATAACAGTGACTATGGATCGTATTACTCAAAATAATCTGATTGTTTGGAGTTAGTTCCTTTTCTCTCTGAATGACAGCACCCAAAAATAGGATAAACAATTGGGAACGCACTAAACGTAAATTTTGAAGAATACTTATCAATCAACAATCGCAGAATGTAATTGTGATGTAATTTCGAACATACAAAGAGAAAACTTTACCTGATCTGCAACGAAATTCACTGGCTATTCGAAATATTCTGTAAGAGTGATTGATCAGTTGGAACAATTCTAGAAAGCAATAACGATTGCGCGCATAACATTAATGTGCTTAAAAAGTAATGCGAAGATAATTTAGACTTCTGCCGAGACGTATCTAATAAATTGTATTGACATATATACGATTTAACTTCGTATTTCATTTCCTGATAAGGCCAGGTTTACGGCTAATAGTAGTGCTAATAAGCACCCTTCCAACACAATACTCAGGAGAAATTTAAGGCAAAGACACGCATAATTGCTCCGCAGAAATTACAGGTTTAAATCTTGAATAAATCTACCTAGGAGAGTTATACTCCAATTAATTATTTTGTTTAATAGTCTAAGATAGAGCCTGGTATCAAAAAACATTACATTTGATCATATTATTATCACCAGCATACAGAGTCACTAAATTTATTATATTTAAGCATGATTAATCAATATAAACTGGAATCAAAGAAGTTCCCAAAATGAATCCTTTACTATTCCTGATTTCCATTTTAAATATCAGCAACCATACTTATTTTACAATAAAATATATTATTTAAGTCCCGTTCCCGGTCTCAATAAAATAATTTACATGTTGCTGGCCTTCTTTTGTTGCTTCCAAACAATTTATTTATTAGCATATTTATTGGTAATTTCAGTTGACAGTAATATATTTAAAACTATGTATGTATAATATTTTGTAACATTGCACATAATTATAAAGTATTAATATGGTACGGCAAAAAATAAGCCATCTTTTCCCCTATTTACTCGTGCAAATATTCTATTAATCTTCACAAGAGAATGTTGTAGATACATAGTATATTATGAAATTATAATACACTTTTCTCTATGTTTTAGTTTTAGAGTTTTAGACTAGTGTGAGGTTTTCGCAAAACTATTGAAAGCTTTTGGCAAAACTTCGTGGCTTCTAGTATAACGCAGAATAGTTCTAGCTCAATGAATCGGAAGTGCACACCTTTCTTTTTAAGACCATCGGCAGTCTCTTTGTCTTTACACCTCCAGTGACTGGTATCCACATCAACCTAACAGTGTCAGAGCTTTGAGAGTAAGTAGACTCCAATCTCAAATTAGCATTGATTCAAAGTAGCGTGCCCCTAAAATCTTAGAGTCTATTGCTCAGCTGGCTAAAAGCTGGATAAAATGTATGTATGTATGCTATATGCAGACACCTTAGTAACGCATGTGTTTGCCCAAACATTTTTGGACACATTGTTCAATAGCCAATATTTCTATTTACATACATAATTGTTAGGCTCATACCTAACAACTCCAAAGTCTTGCCTGCTAGCTATTTATGTCCATTCCTGTATTTGTTGTGGATCCGTCTGTATACCACCATAGGAAAACACGGAGAAAGAAAATTATTATTTTGTGCAATTTAAGATGTCTGAATAATAACTACAATTACCTGCTACATATCCACTGCGTAACTAAATTTGAACAAATGTGTTGTTATAATTGTTACATTTATTTTCATTTCAATATACTACATTAAAGAAAAATAATTGAAATTACGCTTTTAGTTTTGTTACATTAAGTATTATTTATAGCTTTGTTGTTATTATATGAATATGTTTACTTTAATATTTAATGGAATGCAATATAATTAACATATTTGTTTGACATAGACAGCAAATAATAAAATGTAATATCGGATACTTTTCCACCTCAACATATTAACACTTAAAACCAAAAAAATGCAGTGCAACCGCGTATTTTCTAGACCTCTACCACATTTCCCCTCCAGTTGGACCAGAAAAGAACACCAGCAAAGGAATGTCTTACTTTTAGGTATGACTTGTTGTGGATTGGCAATATTCCAAAACTATGACATTTTAAACCTTAACCTTAAGGTAATCCATCAATTCCTAAGCTATTTCTTAGGGTTTTTTTCTTTCTTAATTTCTTGGAATTTTCTCAGTTCATCAACTCAAGCTGCTGTAATTAATAAACAGTATATTTGTACTTGTTTAGTACGATACATTAAGTACCACAGCACTATTTTATTTGCTGTTTTGTTACCTGAACTGTATACTGTTGTTATAATACATTTATAATCTAACAATGCTTTTAATTCGGTTAAATTACATCAATCCCGCTTAATATTTGCGCAACTTTCCTGTAACATAATGGTTCGCCCAGAAAGAGTAATGCTACGCAGTGGAATACGTAGAAAACGAAATGTTAGATTACGAAATTTTGGTACACCTACGCATTTCTAAACGACCCACCGCTAATGCCATTATATTTGTTGAATATAGTTCTTCATCCATCACTGAACATTTCCGCGTTTCGAATAATGAAAATTACACACGGCGAAGTTTAATGCACGATAAATTTACTGCCTCAGTTGGTCGGACTGTCGGTCGCTGGGTGATTTTTTGAGGCGCGCCAGAGGAATTTGATTTCGCTGATGGAGTTCGATGAGAAGATTCAGTCAGGCAGTGTATGCTCGACTGCACCTCATCGCCGGATCACGCAAATGTAACTTTGCTGACTCGTTAGCTTTGTACAAGTTGAAGTGGTGGTCTTGGAGCGAATGTTCGACGTTTCAAATCAACCCTTAATCTCTGACTACCGCTTGACAGGAATTAAACCCAATGTTTACTAGACCCTTAAAAATTAAATCCGAAATTGATTTTTACATTACCATTCTTTTCTGTGGAATGTTGTTTTATCGTTCAGAATCATTGCGATATTTCTCAACGGTGATTTATTGCCTCTTAGATGAAATTTTATACAAGTTCTTAACGTAATACTATAATATATTCATTTATAGAATTTGTAGAATTATTAAATACAACTTACTGCAACAAGTGTTTATTATATTGTGATAATAAAATAAATAAAAAATTTACAGGCGAAGTCAAAAGAAAATATATGTTGTTACTTACTACTATAAGTAGTTTCAACATTATGTTCAATAGCGTCTGACATAAATGTGTGTTAAATATTGAAGTTTTTTAAAAGAATATAAGGTTTCATATACGAAACTGGAATAGATATCATTAACGAATCACACGATGCTCAAAACAACTAGGAAAATTCTTAAAAGGGCAAATATAATTAGTAATTATTACGCTTCCAGGTTTCAACCGCTTCATAGTCTTGTAAATATATACAATGAAGACAATAAAATAACAAAAACACAAAAATAACTACATTAAAGAAAAGACACTACAAGTTCCATGTTTCCCCACTAATCTAAGTAACTTCTTCAGTGGTGACACCCCTCGTCCATCTTTTAGGCGGCAGATTTTTGTCTCTCGCGTAGATGAGATGTTGAGTTACTTACTTAAGCATCGAGTTTGTAGGTTGTTGTTCTTTGTTTATTTTTATTTTTGGGCACCATTTTATTTGTTGTGTTGTATATATTTGCACTACTATGGCGCGGTAAAAATCCGGAAGTTGTCATAATAGAGACTGTCACATTGCGTTCGACATCATTTAATAATTATTGACATTTGGAAAACACGTTTGACAGCAATAGACAGCTATTCAAAAAAAGGATGTATAGTCTATTGTGGTAAAGTCGCCTGATGTTTCTCATTCCTCTTCCGCCCTTGAATCTTGAGAGATAAAATCTCTCGACACTGCTGTGTGGTGATGGGTCCTATACTTAGTGAATTGTACCCTAGTACGTCTGTTGATGTTCTCGAGGTCGGTCTTTGTCATTTTTATCAGGTCGCAGCTAAACCCAAGTACGTGCACAGCAAATGTGTTAATCGCTGTGGTCATATTTCTGGCGGACAAATCTGTTTTTAATACTCCTATTAGAGTCTAGGTATTCATCAGTTTTGCTTTCACCTTCCCATGATCTATATATGTATGTATAGTTGAGTTCAAAATACAGTGTGGATTAGCACAATGAATTCCTAATGGTTTTACTACACGGCACCGCACTATATTACATGTATATGGATTACAGCATGTCTAGGTACTTATACACTTCTGTCCTATCCATGGCGTTGATTGCCTATCTGGTCTGCTGCTATGTAATTTGCCAGCTGTCGTTCTATTCTCTTCCTAATTCCATTAATTCGACATTTACCTAGTTACTGTACGTTGTATAATTATTGCCGCAACACACAACAAAACTGGCGACGAGACAGAGTGAGGAGCAGAAAGAATCGACACAAAATACGCATCGAATTACAAGGTAGGTACATCATTTTTGCTGTTCTCGGCATTTACTACTGGACGAACGCCATAATAACTACATACATTTAATCCCTGTCTGTCTAATCCTCTGATTATGAATTTTATTACCCTTCGATCACGAGCCTGCGACCTTAGCCTTGACAACTTGCTAGATATTTTCTTTTTTCTTTTACAAAATTTGTTCCTATAACTGTGCCTATTAGTTACTGAAATATTAGACAAAATTACGAATATATTGAATGCAATACTGGTAACACAGGCTGGAATAGTCACGCAATCGAAAAGTACGTCGTACATTGCAAAAGATCATCTATAATCTCACGACGGAAATAACAAGAGCTTTCATATGTATTTACAAAGACTCGATAATTATTTACATTTACCTGGGGTAGACTATTGTACTACAGAGAATAGTAAGGTACGTGTTCAAATTTTGATCCTATGTTTAAGTCCGAAAGTGTAACAAATATTAGCGAAACTCACAGTGGCTGATTAGACAAATAGAAAAAGTTATAAGCATTTGAAAGTATCGAAAGTAAAACAATACAAACAATAAAAGGAAATGTCGATAAATTAGGATTTTGAGTGGACGAGTAGTCCAGCATCTACAATTGACACACATTTATCGGCGTTTGATAAACAAGCCAATAACGAATCCGTTGATTTACGTGCAGATAACAATTTTCAAAAACAGTTGAGCAAATGTTTTTGTTGCGGGAAACAAGGTAGATGAATGTCATGCGAAAAATTTAGTATGTTCCAAATTCAATAAAAACCGGCACATACAAAGCGTATGTTTGAAGAATCGAAATATACGCGATCAGAAACAAGTCGAAACTGATTTCTCGTCAAAGAGGAAGACAAATCCTTTCTTATTAATTAATAGTTACAATGAACGTAAATACCTTAAGTACAGGGAAAATATTTTCTCTGTGAGAATAAACAATGCAAATTGCAAAATAAAGCAATTCAAAAAGCTTTGTTCGAGAATACAAATTCGATCTACATCTGTGAAATTAAACAT
>SMLS01041546.1:0-10409 GCA_004785975.1 Popillia japonica | reverse complement strand
ATCTAATTTACTTACATTGCCGCTGTATGCTAATAAGGTTATACGAAAAGGTAGTGGTTTGTAAACGGAAAGATGTTATTAAAGAAGAATACAAAACTAACAATTTTTTCTTACTTTCTGTACATTTCTTATCCAGCAAGAAGTTCTTGTATAAGTCGGAATTCTCGTGATCACATGTCGAACTTCGTGTCACAGTTATATCTGCGGCAACTTGTTTTGAGTGAATATTCTTCAAAGACGGGAAAATGGACAAAGTTAGTCGTAAGTTAGAAGTTTAGGATATTGAAGGAGAGTATATACCTGTGACATTCAGCCGAGATTGGTACATATATATATAAATAATAAATAGACTGACAATAATAAGTATACATAGTGTTGTGTTTAATATTAGTTACATTTTGCAATTACAAAAGCACCTTTATTGATATCAAAGCGAATCCTCCTTTTAAGTAAACTTCGTGTACCAAATAATACGACGAAATTTTTGGCGAATACGTCGGATATACAGGGTGCCCATTTTTCGAGGGCAAGCATAGAGTAATTCGGCACCATATTATTTCTCTTCCAAAAGCCCAACTTTGCCCTACTTTAACCGATCTCAATTGGTAAATATAAATAAAGCTATGTAAGCCATAAAATTTTAAGAAATTTGAAGAAAGGTAACTTACTAGAACTAAAGTTGTGCACCGAATTATATGCAGAAGGATCTAACTTGTTTTACAGAAGAAAATATGTGACACCTCATCAAGAAACTTTGAGAAATTGGTTCAACTTATTATGACCAACGTAGGAGAATTAATTAATAAGCTCACTTATCACTGTTATTTTGATATGGTACTAAAATGTTTCACCGACTATGTGATATTGTATCTAAAGAATTTTCAGTATTTTGAATGAAGCCTTCGCCAAAATAACTCTGAACATTGATCTGGCTCTATCTGGCGGTTTTATTCCATTAGACGGAAATTTTTTTCGGCTAACTCAAACAACTGGCGATTCGTTGTGGAGTTTTACTAAGTGGCAACTTAGTAGGTACCTATATAAATTAAAAATCCAATTTATTTTATTGCAAAAGTTAGATTTATGCGGAGACGTTTATTAGAGTATTTTTTTCAATCCGCAGGTACTTATTGTGAACAATGTGTTCGCAAGTGTACTTCGTGGAAATTTATACTCCCCGACTTCTTATTTAGGGTTTCTCCGCGGGTTTTAATTCCCTTTACAGTTCGTAAAAATTCTCTATTAAATCTTCGTTATTTACTTTTCCCTTAGTTTCAAATACAATTTGTAATCGTCTACAACGAGATAACTTTTAATTATTATAATCAGGTAGAAGAAATTCTGTTCATAACACAAGTAAACGTTTTTATACAACAAATTCAAGTAGGTCTTTACTAAATGCTGAATCAGTTTTCTTTCTTGAGTAGCTAATACCCATACATAAAATTGAAGGAATATACCTAAGATTTTTTCCCACACAAACAAAGATTTCTACATTAATTCTCATTCAACTGGGGTTAATCATTTTCATTTGCTAGCAAATTTCGCTCAGTTGTTCTAGGAAAATCAGTATATACCAACCTACTAACAATCGAATTCATTCAAGCTGCTTTGCGAATACTGCTTTCTGTATAATTCGCCCACAATGTGTACAACACAAAGGATTTTGACTCACCTCCCTCGCTAAATCCACAAAAGCAGCACCAGAGCCCCTGCCTTAATGAATGAAATGTCTTTATTTTAGAGATGCTGCTGTTGAAAGTATAGATAAATAACTCGCGTAGCTTTATATGTGCATGTATACATCTTACAGTCGCTGTTTAAAATTCGAGTAGAAACACGAACTACATATATACAAAGGATGTCGTCAACTTAAAGGCATGGCAAATATTACATTTCATTCTTTTTGTAACTAGTAAGAAGCGTATGTAGTGATACGTACGACATTGTTTATCTAGAATACGAAGTTCGACAAAGAGAAAAAGAACAGATTAAGTTGGAACACTCAAAAATTTATATTGATATACGCTATGCTTGATGAAGTATTCTTATTTTATGTTTCAAGCATACTTGCTTTTTTTTTGTTTGTGGTGAAAACAGTTGTAGCTATTATTTAAGCTAACGGTTCTTGTTATTTTGGATACGTAAAATGTTCCATAACGCTCTCAATTGTGTGCCGTGATACTACCCAAATTGGTTCTAAATGTGTTCCATTACTTGCTTGGAAACAAATTAGCTAATCATACAACTTCAGCTATCAAACTGTTACGATTCTAACATCTAATTTCATATTGAATGGAAGATATTTAAATAAATAATAATAATGGAATAAATCGACGCAAGCAATTTGTAAAAACGATTACCGCCATTTAGCTTGCATTAATAAAATAAATAATAAAGATTAATAATATATTAGAATATGTATTTATTCAATTCTGCACAACATAGAGGAAACTATGTATTTTAGTAATTTGTACACTACATTAAAATGTGATTATATCATGTATTCAATTACATTCTAGAGATTACACCAAAGGAAAATTGCCGTAAATATTAATAGGATGCAACCATATTACAAGTTTGAAATTAATATATGTTATGACTGTTTACAATTTTCGATTGCTGTTCAAGTATCAGCTACTTTTTTACGTTTTAAATCTCGTTCACTAATACTTAACATACACATGTCCAAAGACGGCGTTGAGCAAAAAATTAAACAATTAGAAGTAACAGCGCATTTCTTTATAGTTACCCAGCCATAGGCTTTAATGCCTCAGTAAGTTTAAGATGTCAATAACTATTAATATGAAATTTAACCTTAATTAAGCAACTAATTAGATTACAAACAAGGTCGACACCTCTTGGGTGCGACGCAGTGTTGTTTGCCAAACCATATCTAGGTCATTCTCAGAAATTTACCAATAACAGTTATTATTCTAAGTGTACACACATATGTATATTAGTAATAAAATCGAAATTTTAGCATGATTAGTAGCTAAATAGAGAGGAGATATACGAACTACGATGCAGGAGATACATGTATGATGAGATGAGCATACACTTTTTATAGTACTTCTTCCCAACAAATAACAAAGATCCGAAGATGAGGCATGAGTATGTAAATCATTCATAAGCAATCAACAACCATTCATCATGTCCTGTATCATGTACAAGAGTATGGCTAATATACATTTTGTTTAATTCCTTTTTTGTAACCTTTAGTGGTGCCCATAAATAAAAATACAGACATTGTCCATGTCTCGTACAATAAGAGCTAAGATCATCACAACTGATATCTTTTAAAATATTGAAAATACATTATATTACGTAGATATAAGGTCTTCGAAGTTCATCAATCAAAAAAACGGTTAATTTTTGTTTGAAACGAGATACTTACATTGTTACAATGTCGTAAATCATCCGATAGGGCATTGTAATCCTAATGCCAATATAACACAGCTTTTCCGGATAAAAGTTGTACACTCATGGAAAGTAAACATTGGACAGGTTCCATATAACAACGTATTGAAAATGTCCAATCTTTGTTTTCGACGAGTATATCTGTGAATGGATATATCTAACCTATGGGCACTGTGCATTGCAATGGCAGATCTAGACATAAAGTGGTTAGTATCAAAACTAGCTCGATACCTATCAAAGAAGAAGCTTAAAATGTTTGCTAATTTTATATGAAACGTGGATATAACATTGTTTTTCTGAAAGAAGAAATAGTATAATAATAAAGTTCCTTACCAGGTTCACATTTTTTGCGAGAAACTCATCTGCTTTAAAATATATATTTAGTAGAATTTCTATCTAAAGTCTAAACTTTAGACAGATAATGCTTAGATAATTTTACCACTAAACTCTGATAACTGACGTAATATGAATCTCCCTACTATAGCAAATACTATTCATACTAATCAGGTGCTTCCCAAAAATTGATCGGTTAACTTAGAAATCCGAAAAAGAAAGCACTTTTGGTTCAAAGTATATATACAGGGTGTCCGCGATATACAAAGCATGCACTTAAGGGATGATAGCTATAACGATTTAGAAACAAAAACATTTAATACACCATGGGTCTATCTGTAAGCGTAAACGAGAAAAAAAATTATTTCTAAAAAACCTTATTTGGTCAAACTGTACAAGAAAACTCATCCATATTTCTTCTTAAATAACCAAAAAGCCATATCAAAAATTTAGAGTTGAAAATAACTAAAAACAACGACGAAAACGAATTATTTAATATTTTGAAACTGAAGCGTGGTGTCATTTCTCTTACACTATACTGTACACGTATTCAATAGAAGCACACCTCTATCCAGATGCAAGCGAAGCAACATATGTTTATACGACCTTGAACTACATTAGACCATTGTATCGTACCATATCGTACGAAGGCAATGGCCATACGTTTTAAAAATAGAGGTACCTTTGCGTTTTTTTAAATAATGTTATGACAATAAAATCAATGTTATGTTGAAGTTAGAGTGAAAAGGGCGTGTCTATAGCAACTTTCGATCGGTAAGTGAAAATTTAAGCTGATGGAAAATCGCATTAAATGAAAACAATGTAATAATAGTACAAATATGCTAGGGCGGTTTAAGCTTTTTTGTAAAGGCTACTACAAAATTTAGTTCTTTTCTTTTATTTGTGATAAATTGGTGGTCCTAAAATGGACTTTTTTGAGAGACAGGAGAAAATGTATTACAGGAAAGGCTCGATGTGTTGCCCATTTGCAAGAACACATGCCTGTAATCGTCGGGTAAATCCTGCACTGATCGGCTGTCGCTGTACAGTATGCGTCGAAGTTTGTGACATGAGAAATATTTTTTTTTCTTGTTTACTCTTACAGATAGACCCAAGGTGTATTATATGTTTTTGTTTCTAAATCGTTGTAGCTATCATCCCTTAAATGCATGTTTTGTATATCGCAGACACCCCCAGTATATATGATAGCGCTACAGGCCTGCGTGGCACCTGGCTGCGAGATCCTTTCACTCTTTTTTGCCACATTTTTCAAACCAGGGCCTTCCAATCCCTGACTCCTACTTTCCTCAGATCCTTCTTACTTCTTCCAGCCATTTTTTCCTTGGGCGACCTCTTCCTCTCTTTCCTCCCGCTCCCTCCGTTAATATACGTTTAACCCATCTCTGGTCAGACATCCTCGCTATGTGTCCCAACCATCTAGCTCTCTGCAATTTCACTACCCGAACAATGTTGGGGTTCTTGTATAGCTCCTCTATTTCTTTGTTTGTTCTTCTTTTATACTAGTCACCAACTCGAATCCCTCCTAAAATCTTTGTCAAAACTTAACGATCCCAAACCTCTGGCTCCGTCTCCTCTTTCTTTGTAAGCGCCCACGTCTCACACGCATAGGTAACTGTGGGCCTCTGTACAGTCTGATACACACTTAGCTTTGCTGCTCTTGAGATATTTTTGTACTGCAGCATCTTAGAAAATATTCCTGCAGCTTTACTTCTTGTTATTAGCCATTTCCCTAGTTCCTTTTCTTCGTCTCCTTTATATGTCAGCGTCACTCCCAGGTATTCGGTCCGTTTCGACTTCTCTATATTATAAACTCGGTTTCCACATTCAATGACCAGATCCGCGGTCTGTCCCTTGATGGTATTTTTCATCACCATGTATTTCGTTTTGGTCTCGTTAATTGTTAGACCATATTCCCTCGCTTTTCCTTCCAGTAACTTGAAGATCTTTACTACTTCTCCTTTGGATCTCGCCAACAGCATAATATTGTCAGCATAAGCCAGACATTGGTGCCTGCTGTCATACACTAATCCCACTAATACCACTTTCCTTCAAATCCACTTCCTGCACCAGATCGAATAGGATAGTTGACAGCAGGTCACCTTGCCTCAATCCTTTCTTCACGCTGAAATTTTCCAACACTGTTCCGTCGATTGCTACCCTATTTTCCGTTTGCCTGACAACCAACTTCCTCAATTTATCTGGGATCCCCAACTGTCTCATTGCTTGGAATAACTGCTTCCTCTTTATGGAATCATACGCTTGTCGGTAATCAACAAATAGCATGTGCAAGCTTAAATTCTGTTCATATGTATTCTGTTGTAATTGCCTCATGATAAAAAATCTGGTCGACGGTCGATCTGTCCGGTCTGAACCCTCCTTGATATTCCTCCTACTTGGTCATTATGAGACTTCTCTTAAGCCATTCTTAATTATTTTGGCTAATACTTTGTATGTCACATCCTGCAGTGCAATACCTCGGTAGTTCGTACAATTTTCCTTAGGTCCATTCTTATGGAGAAGTATTAGCAGTGCTTTACTCCATTTCTCTGGCAACTTCTCTTCAGCCCAGATGTTTTTTAGTAAGTACCACACTCTTATCACCAGCACCTCGCCACCGTGTTTCAAGATTTTCGCTGTTATGTTATTCTCCCCAGCGCTCCTATTGTTTCTTAACTGTTTTATGGACTCTTCTACTTCCGTTCTTGTGGGTTCACTTACAGTTTTACCACCCACTTTCTCTTCTTCCGGGTTTACTTCGTCCTCATTCTCCTTTAGCACTCTTGAGAAGTACTGGGCAAACATTTTCAGCTTTCCTTCCGTACTTCCTACCAGGGTTCCTCCCTCAGATTTCGAATAAGGTGGCCTCCCAGCGTTACTGTTTTTACTTTTCTTCACTTCTTGGTAAAAATTTTCACTTCCTTCCCTGCATACATTTCTTCTAATTCTTTTAATTCCTGCTCTACGTAATTCTTCTTCTTCCTTCTACATATAGACTTGACTTCCTTCCTTCTGCGATTGTATTGTATATTATTAATTTCACTCGCATCTTCCAAAAATCTAAGCCGTGCTCTATTTCTCTTCTCCAAAACCTGTTTGCATTCATCTTCAAACCATTTCTTGGTTTGCTTCCTTTTTGACTTTTCTAGTACCTTTTCTGCTACCTCCTCCATGGCTGCCTCAATTTGCATCCATTTTTCGTCAATCTCTTCTTTATACGGTTTCGTGGTTCAAATTATAGAATTTAATAATAATAATTAATTAAGCTAGTGATTATAATATTATGGCGGTATACTGTACAAGCATGTACTCGTATAATAGTAATAATGTTCACAACAATCTACCGGTTTTTCAAATAAACATGTTCATTATGTCTTACTAATGTACTGTGTGTACTATGTAAGTCTCAACGCTAGAAAATGCATTCTTATAATTCTTCTTCACGATACCAGTACATTCATAGGTGTATAGGCTTGACACTCATTCAAGATATAGTTTTATTCATTTTGTAATAATTCTTAAACAATATTTTTGTAATTTCAACACGTTTGTCCAATATATCGATGTCATCCAGAATATACCAGCGCGTGGTTGACACGTTAAGTTATCGTGAACTTCTGACATCCCTCGCCTACCAGAAGGTTTTTGCTTCTAGCGTGGTTTACACGTCGAATTACCGTGACGTCCCCCAGACACCCACTTTGCTCCTGAAGAAGCCACTTACATACATTAGTGGCGAAACTTCGAGTTTTTTTATTGTATATCTTGTGCATTTTATTTTTATTTGTACTGTATAAATTTTATTAACTATGACACTGTCAACACCAGGAAACCCGCATAATAGAGACTTGGGCATTGGAAGCCTTCGATATAATGTATGATTTAATTTTAATTGATTTTATTTATTATAGTCAACCTTTTATATGTGAATACATATGTATATGACTACGACTAATTAACGATAGAATTCTACTCACATCATATCAGGGATGGAATTCTGTGTAATGTAGAAGTCTACTCCTTTCTTTGTTTCTCTATATTTTAGTAAGAAATAAAATTCTACACTCTATACATTTCTACTCCATTAAATTTACTTCACTTGACGAATTGTTACAAATGCACAAGCAAGAATAGAAAATATTTGTGTACTAGTATCTGTTATTTCTTCTATTTCTCAACTATCGGCGAGACTAGGCGGAAACATTGTAGCTATACAGCAACGGTTGTCACAAGGTAGAAATGTTTTAATAATATTTTCCCCGGTAAGCATCCCGGATTGACACTAAGATGTAAGACCTTCTTGTTTAACAAAAGCAGAGTACGTGACATAATGGTGGAGGTGCCGGGTGTAGAGATGATTTACTCGAATTTATTTAATATCTTCTACAAAATTTCCAATGTCACAATTAGTTCTCAATTAGAAGGATATATTTTTCAATACTACACTACAATTTTCTGTATTCCGAATTATTTTTAATGCAAACTTCAAGAACTCATGAATTGGATTAGTTTGAGCTCAATCGGCTTGCTTTTTGACGCATCATTGCATTATTTGATTTAAGTCGAAATATTGTTGGTATTTTTAAACACAGTCGCCAAACCATATTCATATGAACTTTTGTAGTTAAACATGTATGAAATCGTTGTAGTAGAAACTCAAACCATATAGTATATTTTTTTCCACAGATGTAACTGTTGTATGCAACTTGAATTTTCACCATAAAACTCAGTTTATACGCAACACTTTTGTAATAAGTTTTGATTACATATTTAAATATTCGCCAGACTATAAATACTTATCCCTTTTCACTGATCAATAATAAATGTAAAGTTTCACACCTTAAAAAAGACATTAAATCGGAATAGTGGAGCTAACCTCACAATCAATTCAAGGTTTATAACAGAATGAACATCCTACTTTTCATGTTATTGAAAAGATCTTTCGGGAAAAGAACACCTTACAGTACGACATGGAAACCTTCCAAGTTAATCGTAAACAAATTTTATTGAACACCATAAAGTTTATTGATTTAATTTGAACATACAGGACTTAAACCGCCGCATAAAGTAATAAAAAGGGTGTTATTATATAACGCAAATTAAATACATGAAATAAAAATCTAATACTCTACTATTTAACTAGTAACCAAATTAACCAGCGCTATAAGTATTGCAGTAATTACTAAAAATTATTACAAAACAAAATTTAAAAAACTTACGACTTATTCGACGTAATGTAATCGCTAATTTAGAGCGGAAAATCTATACGAAACCTTTTTAAATTATCCCAAATATTCCTGTATTTAAAATTTGCCACAGAATAATAATACTCTAATCCGATTAAAATAAAATCCAATTACAGTAAAATGAGGATTTATAGATTCAAGCATTGTTTTGATATAATGAATGATGAAGTAAATCTTCCTCGACTAATAAAGATATTTTTTTATATTTTTAGGTCATCATGCAGAACTCTACTATTTTTAGAACAACAGACGCTCGTCTTTTGGGGCCCACAGCTTACCCAACTATGGTAACATCTGAAAGCAGCAATCAAAGTAGCGACAATCTTAGCATGAGTCTTGTGGTGCAGATGTCTTGGACTGTCGTGTTCGTGATAATGATCCTAACAGCAATTTTTGGAAATTGCATTGTTATATGGATTGTGTTAAGTAAGTACGTTATTTGTCATTTAGTACCCAAAACATTTTAAAAATTTAGCGATTTTAAGGTACTAAGTAGTTGACAAAGTTCGTAATTGTGTAATCCTGTAACTTGCACTCTTTGGGCAGGTATCCATTACCAGACCTTTTCTCAGAAAGTTCAACTTTATTAACCATACACCACATGTAAGAACACATTCATAATAAATACTAAATCGTTACACCATTCTACCATGAATAATGTCAGCAACCACAACTCTATTTATATGTGTGTATACATCCATACACATATGTATGTATTATAGGTACGTCTACAGAGCCTATAATTTCTACACTGGTATCATTATTTTCCATTTAAGCAAGGAGACCTTGCTACTAATATGCAACGAGATTATAACAAACGATTTATAGTTAGCCTGCGCATTATACTAGCACATTAGCCATAAACTATGAAATAAAAGCGGTTTTCCGGCAAATGATTTCTAAATTACATTCTAGTGAAGTAGAACTTAACCGCATATTTAATGAAGCACCATGCTTGCATTTGTTCATATACGAACATTTATAGCATACTCTAAGATTGGTTGTTGCCTTTGTTGCATTCAATAGAAGGAGGAATTATTTTGAAACCACCTTAATCACTAATACATGAACGTTGTCAAAACTTAAATGCCATGTTAACATATTGTTGTGCTTCTTATACAGCTGCTCGACAAAATATTACAGCTATGTATAGGATTTTTCAAACGTAAGAGGTAATTTAAATAATTAATATGTTTGTCAATATTTATTATATTGAAATAGTATATTACATACCAAGGTGAAAAGTGGTTTATTCGAGCCGGAAATGAATGCTTTTGCCGAGGTTTGTATTCTATTTTACCCACGATCGGTTAGTAATTAATTATTATATACAGGGTTTCCACGAACGAGTGGCATATAGGGGGAATACATAAAATCGGTTTTCGGTGAATA
>SMLS01041545.1:0-26364 GCA_004785975.1 Popillia japonica | reverse complement strand
AAAAAAAAAATAAGCTATAAGACTGTGATACCACCTGTACCAAAGAGGATTGCCACCACATGAAGTTGATACAAATATAACCGAGGTATTGGCTGACTTGATTTGCAACTTCATATAATTCAAGTAATTAAAGATGTAAACATGACATTTTGCTTTGTCTAATGATAATTAAAACTGATTAAAACGAATAATTCCAATTAGGTTTATAATTAAGTTTACAATATTCACCAACTACAAACAAAAATATGCATATATTTTATCATATTACGTGAATCACTGTGTATATGCTACGGAACCGTATATAGGTCAAAGGAACTAACATTTTCTACCCTTTTAACAACTACAACTAACAAATCATTGTTCGCTTTTTAATGGCAGGTTTTATTTTTACTTCAACTGAACACAGCTAGGTAATAGGTAGGTGTTACGTGAAGTTTGCGAGAGATTTATTCGAAAAATGTTCAAACCTTCTCCAAAATCGGCCATGATTACTACACGCCGTAATTGTTCGTCAAAGCAGACACTTTAATATCAGGAACATGCAAACGTTTGTTGCGGAAATTGAACACCTCAACACAGTTGTGGCATACAAACTACGATAAATACCAAGGCACTGTATTCAGGAGACATCAGAATATAACTGCTTATGCTATCCAGTTTCGTTAGCCGTCAGATTATGTTGTTGACATATTTTCGGAAATGTTTGATCAATATTATATAGATGTATATATGTATACGCATTATGTCTTATACAGTACTTTCGAATAGTAACATTAAAACATTATTTATTTTATTTATTATTTATTTTTCTAAAATTAATGATAATGATTAAAGTAAATGTTGAAATTGTTCACCATTGACTACCTAACATTAACAAAAACATTAACCAAGACGATTAATAAATTTTTGTTGAATATGGTCAATAACTTCAGAAGGTACACGATGACGAATTCTTTCTTTTAATTCTTCTAAATTCACCGGTCTTCTAACGTATACTTTGCTTTTAAGTACCTCCACAATCTGGCGATTTGCCTGGCCATTCAATCGGCCCCCTTCCTCCTATCCAACGATTTGGGAACACTTTATTTAAATAAACGCGGACAGGTGCTGCATAATCGGGAGGTGCACCATCATGTTGAAAGAAAATGTCATTTCTCGGAAGATCACGTTCCTCATTTGGATATAAATTTATTAGTCGGCTCGAAGAAACTCCAAATATTTTCCACAAGTTAAGTTCACGTCAAAAAAATAAGGACCCAGAATTCTTCCTTCGACTATGCCGCACCATACATTCACTTTCTGAGGATTTTGAGTGCGATACTCCATCATCCATCGAGGATTCTAGGTAGTCCAATAAGAACAGTTTTGCTTATTGACATGGTCGTTTAAAGCAAAGGTAGCCAAGTCCGAAAAGAATACGTTTCTTACGAAATTATTATCATTATTGCATAGCTCTTGCATTTGCTCGCAGAATTGAATTCGACGATCAAAGCGGCCTTCAGATAGCTCATGAACAAGACATACCTTATAACGATGATACTTTGCTTTTTTTCACAATTTTGTGAACTGATGCCGCTGCCATATTGAAATCATATTGGTTAACTGTTGAGTGATGATTTTCTTGAATTGCCAACGAAACGGTAAGTTAATCTTCTTCTGATTCTGTGGGTCGACCAGATTTAAGTAAATCAGGAACATGTCCAAAGTTAGGGAATTTAGACCTAATATTGCTTACCATGCTTTGGCTAATGGGACGCCGCTCAGGATGAGTTTCATTGAACAATTCAACTACTTCTTGTTAGGTAGACATCCTGTCTCCAAAGCCGATCATGCAAAGAATTTCAATTCGTTTTCGTTCAGTTAATTTCACCGTTTTAAATAAAATGACAAAGTCACTGCTCAATAATCAGTAAGAAATACAAAAAAAAAACAGAAAAGTACGATTTCAAATTTTTATTTGACGGTAATAAAAAACATTCGCGGTCGCTAAGACAACTGTCAGATAAGCATTTTTTCTGACGATGTGCACGTAGAATGTCACGCTCTTTCAATTGGCATGGTCAAAATTGGGTGTGACGTCATATCTGGAATGACGATTATGTCACAAATACTACAAATAATAATATGTATGTCAAAAAGTATCTTTGTTTAAAACAAAATCGACGTTGTCTCTCAAGTTTGTTTATCGCTTCACTTCTGTCTATCTGCCATGTACCGAACATCTGTTAAACACTTGAACCGGCCTTTTCTTATAAAAAAGTTATTAAAATGAATTAAAAAAAACAAAAATATTATTGTAAAAGGAAAAAACTTATCTATCGAATGGTAGAGTAAAATTTACTAGTTCCCATTAAAACAAAACTGCACGGACAGGCATAACTAAAAAACAATTGAAGAAAAAAAATATTCTCAAATATAGATCAAAATATCCTAACAAACTTTTATATTGAACATAATTCTCTAAAATGAATATTAACGACAATAAATCGCTGTCTCCATACTTTTAACTAATTAATTATTATAGTTTTTTTAATTTTTATCATGCTCTAAAATTTTATTTTTCGCGTTTGGAGTTTTGAAATTAGTAAAGCTGCTTGAATGCTTGAATGACATTGCACAGGTAGACATAAATTTCATCATTTGTGATCCAAATATTTCTGCACTCTTCTCTAAAACCAATTTGAAATTTGCAACCATAATGAGATTTAAGAATTCCTCTTTTCCTAATGCAACCCAGACATGTTCAAGAGGATTAGCATTCTGGGAATTGTCCGATCAATTCATTTCTCCGATTCCTTCCATCCTTCGAATCTTTGAGGAGTGCTGCAGTCAAATTGCGGACCATATTGGCTATAATAGGCTATCAGTGATTTCTTCTTATTTCCAAATTGGTGGCACAAAATTTCGGACAAATGAATTTTATTTTTCAACATAGTCTCTCACACTTTGTCCAACGTTTCTCCAATTTTTTTACCCCTTCCAAACAATAAGATTTCTCAAGGTCATAGATGTATGTAGGGTATGTAGTTGTTTGTGAGATGATTTTATCCTTGGAGTCAAATCTCTTTTTGTCGACCCATTTTTGGATTTTTTCCATGGAAGCTGCACATGTGTGGACCCTTGTGTTATCCTGGTGGAAAAGGACTTTTTTCTTGCCCAAATGTGATCGTTTTTTTTTCAGATCCTCCTTGGCATAATATTCGGCATTAATTATTTTACCTTTTTGAAGCTTTATTGGCTGCCAAATCCACCTTGGCCTTCTTTGGGGCCGATTCATCCACAAAAAACCAACTGTACTGCTGTTTTGTCTCTGGTGTGTTACGAAAAAAAAGACGCAAAAACTCATATATTGTCGACAGAATAAAAAAATACATATTTAGTGCAATAATATAATTTCTTAATTGAGAAGTCACTCAAACCAATCCTTTAAACCGCCCTATACATTTCTTTGCCGAAAGCTATCAAAATTAAGCTCTAAATCTTTAAACAGCACCCAAAAAAGCTAATAACCTTGAAATATTTTCATTGTAAATTCAGACATATGTATTTTATCAACCACCACCAAGATTTTTTTATTATAACAGCATAAATTCGAAACAAACCTGATACCGGTATGTGTGAATTTTCCGCATTTATCTGTTTTTCTTTATAGAATTTTCCGCCAATACAAAACGCGAGGTCCTTGACCTTTTTGGCCAGCAAAAGTTTATATTGATCGCAGGTTGACATTTCATAGAAATAGACCACGATGGAACAAAAAGTTGTATTTATATTTTTGTGCTGGAACTTGAAAAGTGTGGTAATCAAGCACACGGCATACATACCTAAATGAAATTAAAGCGTTGTGTTTCTAATTAAAAAAGAGACGCTTCCAGAATTTGGAAATTGCATACGTTAATTGTGTTTGCAATAATTGCAACATGTTTTATTCAAATTTCGAAAAAATATGAATTTTTCCGTCTCTAAAAACAGGAACACTGCCTGGATTGACCAAAATCTTAGGAGCAATATTGACCAATTTAGGACAAGTGGGTTTTGGTAAACGATTTCATTAATATGAGCTATTTAGTTATTGTATAAAGATATCTGTGGTACCTATCTGTGATATGGAAACATGTGTTGGCTGGACTTATTTCTAAGGTTACATATCCTATTACTCTTAATGATTTCCAGCCATTTATGCAACCATGCATTTACTCAAATTGCTGTAGATTACTTCCGTTGATAGGTTGAATGCAACTCTTTTCTATTATTCTTGTTGGATTTTAACAACGTTTCTCCATTTTTTTACCCCTTCCAAAAAATAAGATTTGTCAAAGTCATCAAAATAGGTATTTGTTTGTGAGATGATTTCATTGTTGGAGTCAAATCTCTTTCCGTCGAGCCATTTCTTCAGATTTGGAAACAAGAAAGGGAGCAATTCATGGATTTTTGCCATGGAACCTGCACATATGTAACCCTTGCGTTGTCCTGGTGGAAAACGACTTTTTTCTTGACCAAATGCGGTCGTTTTTTTTTCAGATCCTCATTAAATCGACCCAATAAGTTGGCATAATATTCGCCATTAATTGTTTTACCCTTTTGCAGGTAGTCAATGTGCCTGCATCCCAAAAAACGGTCGCACCCTAAGAAACCCACTGTTTTGTCTCTGGTGTGTTGTGGTGGATCCACGTTTTGTCCACGGTTACGAAACAACATCAAACACTCCTGAGAAGTTGTCACACGATTGGGTTTGTGGTCGATTGTGAGCGAACGTGGCACCCATCTTGCGGAAAGCTTTCGCGCCTCTTAACTGAAGAGGCAATCCTGCTCCTGTCAGTTGACTCCTGTTAAAATTTTAACAAGCTGCGTCATTTAGGTTGTGTTTGACAGCCACTGATAGCAGATTATCGCGTGATTTGAGGAGAAAATGGAAAAAGCTTAAGCTTGATAAGTATTATGGAAACTCTGCAGCATCAATTTCAATGGTAAAAACGTGGTTTACCGCATTTCGTTGTGGCCGTACAAGCACGGAAGATGCCGAACGTTCTGGACCCCAGTTGAGGTCTCTACACCCGAATCAATTATAAAAATTCACGATATGGTGTTGGCCGATCGGAGATTGCAGGTGCGGGAGGTTGTGGAAACCATAGGCAAATCACATGCCTCAGTGGTTTCAATTTTGAATGATCACTTGAGATGAGAAAGCTTTCCGCCAGATGGGTGCCACGTTCGCTCGCAATAGACCACAAACTTAATCGTGTGACAACTTCGCAGAAGTGTTTGATGTTGTTTCGTAACGGTGGACAAAACGTGGATCCATCACAACACACCAGAGACAAAACAGTGGGTTTCTCGGGGTGAATCGTCGCCTTAGAAGGCCAAGGTGGCTTTGTCAGCCGATAAAAGCATGGCAACCGTTTTTTGGGATGCACGCATAGAAAGGTCCTTGTTCACATTTTCAACAATTTTGAACACTGTCTTAAGGTTGGTGTTTTCTTGCATCTAGAAAACCAATCCAATAAGTATTAAGATCTGTTTTACGTAGGAGTGACGATGCGTCTACGTCACTATATTTGACCTTGAGTGCTAGTGCAGAACTAGTTCTCCCAAAGGAAAACGCTATTAGTTTGTGTTTGACTGCCATTAATAGCGGATTACCGCGAGATTTGATTGCTCATTAAGCATTACTTTTTGCGGAAAAAACCACCACTCAAACCAAGACTAAGTTTGATATGTATTATGGGAAGTCTGCACCATCAATTTCAATGGTAAAAAATTTCGTTGTGGTCGTACAAGCATGGAAGATACCGAACGTTCGGGACCCCTAGTTGAGGTGTCTACACCCGAAACAATTAAAAAATTCCCGATATGGTGTTGGCCGATTGTAGATTGAAAGTGCGGGAGATTGTGGAAGCCATAGGCATATCACATGCCTCAGTGGTTTCAATTTTGAATGACCACTTGAGATGAGAAAGCTTTCCGCAAGATTGGTGCCACGTTCGCTCACAATCGACCACAAACCCAATCGTGTGACAACTTCGCAGAAGTGTTTGATGTTGTTTCGTAACCGTGGACAAAACGTGGATCCACCACAACACACCAGAGACAAAGCAGTGGGTTTCTCGGGGTGAATCGTCGCCAAAGAAGACCAAGGTGGGTTTGTCAGCCGCTAAAGTCGTGGCGACCGTTTTTTGGGATGCACGCATAGAAAGGTCCTTGTTCACATTTTCAACAATTTTGAACACTGTCTTAAGGTTGGTGTTTTTTTTGCATCTAGAAAATCAATCCAATAAGTATTAAGAACTTTCAGACTTTGCTAAATGCAAGAAGCAATGCACCTTGCGAAAGCTATTACAATAATATAACAAAGATATGCACCAGCATCATAGTAGAAGTCTTCTTTAGTAAATACTTTTTGAATTTCCCGCTTCTTAACTGCAAGGGCAACACTGCTCCTGTCAACAGACATCTGTCAGTTGACTCCTGTTAAAATTTGAACAAGCTGCGTCATTTAGTTTGTGTTTGACAGCCATTGATAGTGGACTACCGGAAGATTTGATTGCTCATTACTTTTTGCGGAAAAAATCACCACTCAAACCAAGCCTAAGTTTGATATGTATTATTGCACTGTCTTGTTTTCTACCATAAAATTCTACTGATTAAAACTCCTCAATACTTGTATTCCAAAATTACATTTCGAACTGATGTCCACAACTTGAATGTTCGATTCAAAGGCCTCCTTGCTCCTCCAGTTCACAAAAGTGCATTTTTCGAGAGAGGATTTTTATATAGCATTGTTAAGCAATATGATGCAGTGGACAGGCGGTTAAAGCTTTTATCAGTTTGCGGGTTTAGGTGTAATATGCGTAAACAATTGAAGATAATCCAGCATAAAAATTATTAGTAGGTTTCTGATTTTTTTTTGTATATTATATGTTCTTTTGAGCTTTGTATATGGTTAGGTCTTGCTGGTAGTGACGATGTCGTGTTAACAGCATAGTAGTATTCTTTTGTACAGGGTAATGTGGTAGATCAGCTGTCCATTATCTGGATTAGGCTGAACATCGCCCTGGGATTTGTGCCATTTTTGGTTATTTTATTCGATTTATATTTTCTTAGACTTTTTTTTGTAATTAGTACAATAAATTATTATTATTAATTATTATTATTATTATGGGAAGTCTGCACCATCAGTTTCAATGGTAAAAAACTGGTTTACTGAATTTCTTTGTGGTCGTACAAGCATGGAAGATACAGAACGTTCGGGACCCCCAGTTGAGGTGTCTACACCCGAAACAATTAAAAAATTCACGATATGGTGTTGGCCTATTGTAGACTAAAAGTGCAAGAGATTGTGGAAGCCATAGCCATATCACATGCCTCAGTGGTTTCAATTTTGAATGATCACTTGAGATGAGAAAGCTTTCCGCAAGATGGGTGCCGCGTTCGCTCACAGTCGACCACAAACACAATCGTGTGAAAACTTCGCAGAAGTGTTTGATTTTGTTTCGTAACCGTGGACAAAACAGTGGGTTTCTCGGGGTGAATCGTCGCCAAAGAAGACCAAGGTGGGTTTGTCAGCCGCTAAAGTCGTCGCGACCGTTTTTTGGGATGCACGCATAGAAAGGTCCTTGTTCACATTTTCAACAATTTTGAACACTGTCTTAAGGTTGGTGTTTTCTTGCATCTAGAAAACCAATCCAATAAGTATTAAGATCTGTTTTACGTAGGAGTAACGATGCGTCTACGTCACTATATTTGACCTTCAGTGCTAGTCCAGAACTAGTTCTCCCAAAAGGAAATGTGGGAGTTCGATTGCTCATTAAGCAATATTTTTTGCGGAAAAAACCACCACTCAAGCCAAGCCTAAGTTTGATATGTATTATGGGAAGTCTGCACCATCAATTTCAATAGTAAAAATTTTTGTTGTGGTCGTACAAGCATGGAAGATGCTGAACGCTTGGGACCCCCAGTTGAGGTCTCTACAGCCGAAACAATTAAAAAAATTCACGATATGGTGTTGGCCAATCGTAAGATTGAAAGTGCGAGAGATTGTGGAAGCCATAGGCATATCACATGTCTCAGTGGTTTCAATTTCGAATGATCGCTTGGGTATGAAAAAGCTTTCCGCAAGATGGGTGCCACTTTTGCTCACAATCGACCACAAACGCAACTTCGCAGGAGTAACTGTGGGCGAAACGTGGATCCACCAGAATACACCAGAGACAAAGCAGCAGTACAAACAGTGTTTTTTTTTTGGGGCGAATCGGAAGAAGACCAAGGTGGATTCTTAGCCAATAAAGTCATGGAGAACGTTTTTTGGCAATTTGCAATATCCATGGCAAAATTCATGAATTAGGCTACGAATGGCTCGCTCGTCCGCCCTATTCTCCTAAAATGATTTTTATCCAAAATCTATTTCATTCAAAAATTCACTGATATGATTGATAACATGATGAGATGATCTGGTGTACCGCAGGGTTTACTGATGGACCTAACCTTAATTACTGTATGTTTGACACACACTAATAATTGAGAATCATCATTAATCCATTTTGATTCCTTTTTAGAAAAGGAATTTAGCAGAAGTTTACTAGCAGGAGGTTGCATTGCTATGAAACACCTCTCATTTCTTGCGCAGAGAAATTAAAGTAAAGCGCTGATACCCTGGATTTTTGCACCAACTTGCACCTTCGCGTGGGCTCGTTTCTAGCTTTCATTGAGCAGTCTGCATCATACGATAAAATAAAATTTTAACAGACGGAAAATTTATTCTATAAGCTAATGTGATATCAAGTAAAAATATACGAATTGAGCTCATTTGAATTCTACAAATCAGAACCCCTTCGAGGGTGGAATGAATAAAAAAATCGATTAATGAATCGTAAAATTATTACTAGATTGAAAACTGATAATAAAACTGGGATTTGAACGAATCACTTTTTTTCTTTTTTTTGTGCGTACATATATCGTATAGTGTGACGGAAGTAAAATGAACACAAACGAAGGGGGTACCTAAGTAAAGTAGATGCTTGTATCCCGGGCGGAGGGTAAAACGCTTGCGCATGATATCGACCGCTAAAGCAACCCTTGGCCGACACCCTTCTTTCTATCTAGCATCATTTAGTTATTGCACTCTCTGAATAACACTTGTGTTACGTTTGGTAGTGTACGTTATGTAATAATATCATTCCTTGCATAATTACTTATTACTAATAATTCCTACTAATATTGTATATTTAAATGAAATAGTATAATATATAAATTATTTTTAATATTTACTTAAATCGTTCACAAATAAGTTAAAAAAGTGTTGTACTAAGTTGCTTGGTACTTTATCGTTAACATTGTATTTTTAAGATTTTAAAGGTATATGTGCAATTTCTTTTAACATCATCCCTCTTAAAAAATACTCATTACCAACTCGAAATAAAACGCATAACCAATTCGAAAGAAATATTGAACGCCAATTAACATCGCATAACATCAACACTGAACATTTTCAAAGATATTCGAGTATTAGCTGGTTAACAAAAGAAAAAAAATACACACAAACACATTTTTGCCTTTCCCCCTTTGGTATTAATTTCAAATACGAAAAAACGAAAAAAAGAATTGTTTTTGCGAGATTGAGGAATCGACTGAAACAGCAGAAAAATAGAAAATTAAGCCCATACGCAAAGGTAAGAATTTTTTTAATAATATAAATTTTAATTCATTTCAAACTAATCGATTTTAATTGATGTTGTACATGCTAGATTTAGTATCGTATAGAATATTAATTTTGCCTTGTTTTACTTGTGTGATCGAGCCGGGGCTAGAGTGTTAGCGGGGTGTACTGGGGACGGAAGTTCGCGGTGGATCAATACTAGAGTCAGCCTGGTCAAAGCTTGACAATTAGGTTGAGATTGCCCTTACCGGTAATGGATTAGAATTACCTACTTTGAATACCGATTAAAAAAAGGAAACGTTAAAAAAAATAATAAAAATAAATTATGCGTTATATTATTCTAAAATTAAAAATTTATCTCATTAGATCGACAGTTCGAATGGGTGAATGTCCTCTGTGACGCATACACGTTACCCTGCATCGTAGCGAGAGACTGTATCAAAAAAATTAGGGGGAGACACGGTTTCTATACGTCTGTATCAGCTGTTTGCGTATACGTCACCCTTCTTCCATAATTTCTATCTCTATTTAAGGAGTAATATACTCTCTTCCCCCCTCGATTTAAATGACCATATGCCAGTCAGTACGGATACGACAGGAGTTAGCGTCACATGCACGCTTTCATTGAAATTAGAATTAATTCAATTTGATTTGCATTATGCTTTTTTTTACATTTAAATATTCACGAACACTAGGGCGTCACCTTCGATTTTAACGATTAAATTCGCCTTCCCGTCCAAACCTAGGCGACGCCCATGATTTTATATCCGGGTTAATTCACATAATGATTATTATTATGAGTAAGCGATAAAAACGAGGTTGTTTATCGGAACAATAACATAAATATTGAGAAATTCTTTTATCCCAGTCTCGGATCTTATAAAGCCCAAATCTATTAAACGATGATTCTATCTTCCCAATGTTAGATGGCGCATTTTTCTTCGGCTATTGACATATTCGTCAATTATGATCCCATCACCTGTATACCGAATCATATTCTAGATTATTGATGTATTTATTAGCGGGATTAAGTTCTAATAAGGTGGTAAGACACATATACACACGTAGTATGTAGATGGATACGCTGCTACACGCAGCAAAGTAGATTTAAAGCGTAACATGAATCGATAAATATGTTAAATCGTGCCCGGTTTAGTGTGCGCATGATCCGGTCCCCAGTAATGATTTTCAATGTTTTCAACCCAGTGTACAAACGAAACCTATGCTTTAGTTTGCGTGATAGAAAGCTGCGGTAGAGCCGTTTTTAAGTTTTTCCTTTTTTTTTCTTTTTTCCATGTTTAATTTTTATTATTTCGTGTTAATAGTTGATTAGGCTTGTTTTAATTGTGTGACTTGTGGTGTGGATGTTGTTTTACATCTTAAGGAACCCCCTGGTAGGTCGCTCTTTTTTTATTTATGCATATATACAATAATAAAAATGTCATGTCAGCACATAGCGTCATAACTACGAAACATTTTATAATTCAATGCAGATTCTACCATTTAAATAATTATTAATCCATTGAATTGATCGCATGCTCTGGTTCTGGGCACACGAGGAATTTATTTCGTGTTATTTGCCGTTTCCATGGCAATAATCCTCACCCTCGTCGAATGCAATCATCCCCATTGAATTACACCCTAAACAATCAAAATACGACCCTATCAACGCTATCGCACGAATATATTTCTTAATCAGATGTATAGACCAAATATGTAGTGTATAATACCTACATACGCGAAAATTATTTTTAGGTGTATTACACTATACGAATGAAAACACTAAAAAGAAGGAACATCTAATTTCGGATGGAACCTAATTGATAAAACACATTTGTTTGCCACGTGGTTTGCGGATGTAAATACATACTATTGAAAAAAATGTTCCGTTTTCTCTCTAGCCTATTTCCTTAAACAATCCACATTATCTATGATATACGTATATTTTTATATAATATGTCATAACCTTGAAGCGCAATATTTTACAGTTTTTTACCATCTCAATTTATAGGAAAAAAAGGAGACGGACCCTCTTTGAAATCGCTGAAACGATTCCGTAGAATATCTGTTAGATTTTGTAGGATTGTATATACTTCTTTTCCAAAAATAGATAGAGCTACTAAAAATATACAGAATTTCATATTGATGTGTCGTGCACCTAAAGAACTGATTCTATCCTTTATACAAACTTGCATGTAAAATCAAAAAAAAAGAAAGAAAACAGGAAATCATCCTGTTTTCTCGTAGTATTTAATTTAATCTAATTTAATTTAAAACTCGATACACCCAGAAATATACCTGTATGTACAACAATTCCGATTCTCTCTTTTTAGCTTTAAATTACGGATAACTCAACAATTTTTTCATTAAACTATCTCGACGTGAAACTCGAGTTCGAAATGATGTCCAATGGTTTAGATGCTGGTGTCGTTGGTCAACAGAATGGTGGAAACGGTGGCCAAGGTGGTGGCCAGGAAGAATCCAAAACGAACCTCATCGTCAACTATCTCCCTCAGACCATGACCCAAGAAGAAATCCGTTCCTTATTTTCCAGCATTGGAGAAGTAGAGAGTTGTAAACTAATACGCGATAAAGTGACAGGTAAAATTATTTTTGGGGAGGGGACTAAGTTTTCCCATTTTAATAAAGCATTTTGGGGGAAGAGTTTGGTGGATAAAATATCTATATGGGCCACCACTAACGCTGCGATTTTTGTAAATAAATATATCACCAATTACACTATAGTAAGTATCTCCTACATCAGCAGTGGAGGCCATTCACGTGGGTGTTATAACCGTGTTATACGAGGTATCAAAAAAGAAATTCGATAAACTGTACTGGTTTCACTTGACGTTTATAGCAATATCTCATTGGATCTGGATGTGACAGCTGTCAATATCACATAACAATTCTAGTTATGCTGTGATCGTTCTACCGGTTATTCGAGCTTCCTATAGGACCTCTTGACAGCTTGCAGTGGCCCGAGGGCTTTCGGGTTAAAAATTAAAAAGAGAGCCTCTCAAGCTGTTGGTTTCGCCTGCTCTTCAGATTCCACTGTTGCCGTTTATGAACGTAGAACTCGTTGGTGGGAATGTCTAAATTGCATCTCCCAGTGAAGCTGAAAACGGATAAAATATTTTCCGCCCATATATTAGATGTAGAAGATTCTAGTGTAGGCTTCGGTTTTACCTGAGAAATCTAACGACTATACGAGCTGCAGTTGAGGATGTCGAAGAATGGGCTCTCTAGACCGTTTCGATGTTGAGCAAGCAGCAATCTTTTGGAGGGTTTTTCGCATAATCTAGATTGGGTAATCACCAGACTTCCAAGGTATAGGTTATGAAAGGTACTATAACCTAACCTTCATGTATAGGCTGCGCATTTTTCCAAACATTTCTTTAAAGGCAAACAATCCTATAACAGCGCGAGCACCTATGGAAAATCATTCTTTACTATCACTCAAGCTTCTTATTTGAATCTAATTAGGTCATTGCTGAATACGGTGTAAGATGTGCCGCCTACATGAAAATTCGTGGCCAACTTCACTGTTGTTTATCATGTTGTTATTGGATGTGGCAACAGCTGTTGCTGATCTAGAGTTGTACAACCTCACAATTTACAAACTTCTGTATTGTTTCCGGCATCTTCTTCGGATATATGCTATTAGTTGCTTAAAATTTTCCAAATCGTATTCTTGTGATTTTTTTTATTTTTATTCTAATTAAAAAGATGTGGTTCCAAACCAGAACCGTTTATCGAAAATACTTTTTTGATCCACTGTATATACAGGCATGTATACTATTTAGTTTTCCTCCCAATTCAATTTTAACGAAACACACACGTTTATAAGACTTCATCTCTTTCTAACGGCCAATTTGCACATGATTCACGAACACGTGTATTGTTTAAGGAAGACTTATCGTGTGCATATTTTCCTGCTGAAATATTTTTTGTCCACTTCCTCCGTTCATAAATAGACTACATACAACCTTCGATATTGCTATTACGTAACATAAATAACGTTAGGAGATATTTTTATTTTAGTTTCTTTCTGTATTATTTCTCTCGATTAATTAGTTTTGTGTTTTTGCGTTTGAAAGTTCAAAGTTAAATTCGAAAGTTCGATAACTGTTTAAGAACGTCGCGTTTGTACTTTTTTTTTGTTCAGTTAGTTTATTAATAGTTCGTTTTGTAATTCTTGTTGCCAACAGTTCCGGGTGGAAGTTTGAGTAGTCCCTTGGTTGCAGGGCAAAGTCTTGGATATGGATTCGTTAACTACCATCGACCGGAAGATGCCGAAAAAGCCATTAATACGCTCAACGGGTTACGTCTACAGAATAAAACGATCAAGGTATTATTTCCCCCTTTTCTATTTTATTTTTTCTTTCTTTTTTCATTTTTATCTCGTACAAACTTACGCATGCAGTGTTATACATCATTTACATTTTTTTTTATCGATCGCACGTGCAATTATGAAAGGGGACAAATCAATATTGAGTTTGTTCCAACCAGATTAGTCCAGAAGATTCATCCAACTTTTACAAGTTAATGATGATGGCGACTCTATCACACAAATTATTTTCTGATAAAATTCTAAGCTGAGCAGCAGTCTTTCCTTTCTCTCGGATTTTCAGAAGCTTAATAACCAAATTAGGGGAAAATTAGGTTTTGGGGATTGTCATTTTGCTCCAGAATTGCTTCCATCTTACATGGCCTGTTGGTGCGTAATTCGGGAAAGTGAAAATGTTTTGTTTAGAATTGTGCTCATCTGTTCCACTACAAAAGAGGCCATCATAATAATATTTGTTCCAAAACTTACATATAATCCCCGCTAGTATTCTCTCAAATTATTTTCCTCCTTTATCAATTTTGGGCGCGTCTTCCGGAAAAATTACCTCCAACCAATCGGCTACCTTTGTTTTGGATCTCATAACACAGACATTCCTCGATGTGTGTTAAGCAGAGATAGACTACGAACTCATAAAGGGGTACAATCATTTCGTTGCACTAGATTGTGTTGAAGCCAACATGAATTGCGTTCCTGTCAATTTTGAAGCCACTGCAGCTGCGCACCTTACAGATAAAATAAATACGCGTCTCCACATTCATGTTGGCGTTTAATCTAAATCTTAATCTCGTGCAATCAAATCTAATCAGAAGATCTAAACAGAAACGGAAGTGGGTGAATGCCAAAACTTTTTTTTGCACATTTTAGCAAGTTTTACGCACAATTAAACTTACGACGATTAGAAATGTAATTTTCGCAATTTTCTGACCAAACCGCGTACCTACACGCGTAATCAAAAACGCTAGATCTAAAAATAAGTCTATCGCTGCAAAATGTTGCAAACGTAACGGAATCATTTTGTAAAAGATTCCACTTTAACCCGCATTTCCTTGTTTTATTTTTACTTTAATTCATTCATTGCTTTAGCGGTGACGTTTGCAAACGCAATGTAGATGCTTCTCATACCTTTTTAACACTTGGCACTAATCTTAATTGCATAGCTTCCTCTACTACCAGGTTAGATGTCACATGCCTGGGCACATTTTTACGCTGCAAGGTGATAATGTTTTACCGAATGATTTTATTTTATTTTTTTTTCTTATTTGAGTTATAATTGTTTAAATTTTCGACATACTAACATGACAGCCGAAATCATGTAAAAAGTACACATAGGTGTCAATAACATAAAAGGTGCTTTTTGTTTTTTTTTTCTTCTATTTCTTCTAATAGGTTTCATACGCAAGGCCCAGCTCGGAAGCAATTAAGGGAGCCAATTTGTATGTATCAGGTCTCCCGAAAAACATGACCCAGCAAGACCTAGAAGCTCTGTTCAGCCCGTACGGAAGGATCATCACATCGCGAATATTGTGTGACAATATCACCGGTAAGAGATATTCGATGATGTTTTACAATTTACTGTTTGTAGAATAAAAAACGCAGTCAATATAGACTTTACGATTTTTAATACTATGTTTGTACATATGAACACACAGCCTACTTATTATGGATTAATATTATTTGCAATTGTATCTGCTTTTAACTTTGAGATTTTCGTCTTCGTCAGATGACGCAAACCGGAAGTAAACATTTAAACTGACAAGGAAACACAGGCAGGTGGTGACCGATTTAAATGAAATTTGGTGGGTTTGTAGACTGATTTTTATTGAATTTAAAAAAAATTAGGGGGTGGTGGTTGTTTCTGGAAAACTATGACAGGCAAACTATTGTCGCTATCTTTTAGTGCTCATAAAACAGTTATATATTTGTCTTAACTTTGTCTTATAGTTTTGGAGATATTAAAGCAAATAGCGAAAGATGGCGTTGGCTCTTGCTCGCCTCCACCCCCGAAAACGGGCGATTTAGCATCTATGAAAGTTGCCGTTGTTCTTACACTGCATCAGTCTACAAAACCACCAAATTTCATTTGAATCGGCCACCACCACTTGCATGTGCATCCTTGTGAGCGGCATTTACGTTTATCGCAGTTATTCAAAACAAAAATGATTCTATACTTGCAACTATGATTATCCTAATCCGTCCCTGTTCCGCTCTCTATTAGCAGCATTTTGTCCTCGTTGAAATCCATTTCCGCGGGTGCCTCTCAAGGGTCGCGGCTTGCACCTACGTTATTTTTTATCTATCCACAATTTACTATGTGAACAAGTTCTCAAATAGTGAAGGCTTCCAGTTAAGATTCTATTAAGTGCGCAACTAAGTTCTCGCTGTTTTTTTTTTTATGAAAATGCAACTTTATTGTGAAAAAATGTTTACAACTGAATCGTCCAAATTACTGCCCATCGCTAGCGACAACTTTTTTCCGTCTTTATTGCAGAGCTCGAATACCGTCACGGTTTTGAGGCTATCCACGATTCAAGCCATTTTGAGATGTCTTCATACGAGCGGAACTGCTGATTAGCCGGCCATGCACCATCGAACGAACCCATTTGAGCGTTTCTAAGTAGGTTTTAAGGGGCTTGGAAACGATGCTCAACGTCTCTTGGCTTCAAATCATAAGGAACCCAAGTTCCGTGTTTTGAACGCATGCAATCGCTTGGCGTCTTCGAAGGTTTTTTGTCTCCCTTCAGGCGAACGGTCGTCAACATCAAAATCCCCGTCTTTAAAGCAACGGAACCAATCCAGGCACATTGTTTCACTTAGAGCAGCATTTCTGTAAACTTTTTAGAGTTCTCGATGCACTTCATCCGCCGTTTTCTTCGAATGAAAGAAGAAAAGCAATACCTCCCGCAAATGACGATTATTTGGCACAAATCTGACATTTTCACACAACCAAAAGTATATGACGCAAAAACAACATCACTAATGTGTCACGGCTTGGTTCATGATGTTTTGGTTATGTTACAATCGACCAGCACTTACTACTAGAGCCATCTCTTGAAAAACAGCGGGAATTTAGTTGCGCACGCAAGTGATATTTCTCAGACCTCCTATAGTGACGTATGGTGGGTTGACGTGATTATGTGTAGAGAATGGAAACCCAATTAAATAGGATTCTACGTCTAATCCTTGCATTGCGTTAAGAAAGCTTTCAAATCGTCTCGAAGGCGGTGGATAGGGTTGGTTCGAGGGCGAACAACAACCACCATAGTGAAAACTTGCTCTATCAAACGTTGTAATTCCAAACTTGTGAAAACATTTCATAACCACAAAGATGTAATTACTTCAGGACCTAGGACAATGGCTGACAGACTTTCAGTTCAGTTTCTCTGAGCTTCGATTGAAATTATCTAAATTCAGCTACACCTTATGCGCGAGTCCACTTCCTTCCGTTCCTTGCCAGATTATTTTTAGCGGCTTACATCCAGTGGTGGGCAAAAATGAAGTTGTGCCAAAAAAAGAGAAACTACTAATATTAGTTTGTCCAAAATGTACCAATTTTTTGGTTGCTTTCACTTTTTCAAATGTGATGGTAGTGACCAACCTTCTCGGTTGAAGTAGTGGGTTGAAGTGGTGACAGCCTTTGGTTTTTCTGAATGTTGTGGGATTCTTTCATTCTTCTGCCAGGAACTGTCCAATGTGGGATGCTGCAACATCTTGTAGTTTAAGATTAGATTATGTAAAAACTATATTCCTACTAGTATGAGGGGCTGCTTAAAAATTGAAAACCACTATAGTAATAACTTGAAACATTAGTTTAGGAGCTAATGTGTGTGGCTCTCATTGTCTTTCTTCTTGATACACATCCCTTGCAGTTGCACATTTTTCACCACAGAGTGGCAATAGTAATATTGGAACAGATTGTGTTCTTCTAGGTTCCACAAATCCTCCAGAGACAGTTCATTGGTGTAGCAGGAAATCCTTTGGTTCCAATAATCTTAGGTTTTGAAAGGTCGCCACAAAATCAGGTTTTGTCAAGATTCCAAACATTCGATATTCTGTTTCTAGCTAATATGCGAAAATGCTTGTGTATAATGGAAAAATTAGTAGCAGCTTCAATAATCTGAAAGTTTTTCAAAGATAAATTGTGAAGCTTCTTAAGTTCCAATTAGCAGTCCTCTTCCTCTAGAAGCCCATCTCAGAATTGGCTTAATTAAATTTTGTTTTGTGTCTATACCGTTTCGCTGTAAGAATACCATTTTTTGTCGTATTCTCTTACCATTACCTGTACCCTATATGCTGTATATGCTTTAGCAGTCGTAATACTAGTTTTCATGAAGCTAAAATCTGACATATACCGAGTAAAACTTCTTCTAACAACAACAGTGAAAAGAAATTAACGTTTGATATATACAAGGTGGCGCAAAAGTAATGTCATAATTTGAATTGGCTGCCATTTTGTTATAAATGAAAAAAAAGACCTCTGTTTTCATAAAAATTGTATTTGAAAATGTAATCTGGCTCCAAAATTGGCGTTAGTTTTCAAGACTTGCAAGGTTCGTAGTTTTTTTGTGATATCCACCAGATTCTCAAAAGCCCCAAAGGAAGAAGTCTGGCACTGTTAGATCTAGATCTTGATTTAGCGATCTGGACAGCCGGTTCAAATTTCCTGAACGGGAGATTACTCGGCCTGGAGATTGGTGTCCTAAAATCGCCATAGTCCAGTTGAAACCAACAATGACCGAGATCCATCCAATGCAGCAATTTGCGGCAAGAAAACTAGTTTGGCATCTCCCTGTAACGCTCACCATTTGCGGTTAGGGTGTCTTCAAAAAAATTCTAGCCAATCACATCTTCACTGCAAACATCGCACCAAACAGTGAGTTTGAAGGGATGCAACGGTTCTTTTGCTTCATCACTCATTACGATTTTTGATAGGAAATCATCCTCTCCTTGCACCAAGTTCAACAGAGTATGGCTTCTCCGACGATCAGCGGGCAGCTATTCGTGAACAGTCTGCAGTTTTCGTTACAACGAACGTCTGCTGATGCCTAATTGTGTGCATCGTCGCCTTGTTGATGTTTGTGGATTCTCTCTGACGGCGTCGGCAACAGCAGCGATGTTCTCGAGCACTACAGGGCCGGCCACATCTTGCGACATCTGTAGTTGATCCAGTTTGTGAAAGCACAGTGACATTTGCCGCTATCTACAAAAATGGCAGCCAATTCAAGTTATGACATTACTTTAGCGCCACCTTGTATTTCTTTGAGAGTACTCTGTAGGATGCAGACCTATATTTTTGTCTACCACTGTAATATCCTGAATTTAGTCATGCTTAGGTGGTGGTATAAAGAGAGCGTGTCGCAAAGAAAAATTATGCTGTGTTTCTTATTATACAAATTGTATTAGCGCAGTTATACGAGGCATTCTCACATAAAACTTTTTAATTAGGCCTTGTATAACGGCAATCACCTGTAATACACATTTTATTATTATAGTGGAACAAATTAAACAATCGTTTAAGAGATATTAATACGAATACGTTCAACCTTGATAAACATGATTGAATTTGAAATATCAAACATATTTTACAATTTTTTTTTCTAAATTAGGTCTTCACTCATCAAGGTTATTTGTCTAATTAAAAATACATTAATTTGTTTCCATATTTAAATTTGTCATTGTCTTTTAGGTAACATTATAGCCTTATAAATAAGTATATGCACGTTATGAAAGAAAATGTGCTTCAAAAGTATTATCGAATCGTTAACAATATAATACAGGTGATTACGCTCGTTTTGTAGCGTTAGAGTGTACACTGTACGCAACGACTTTTAATAATGAAATGGAATGTTGTGATAATATACTGCGTTAAATGTCAATAAACGTAATCCTGATAATATTTTATGTACAAAAATATTTTGTAATATAAAAGAAATATGTACAGCTTCTACGAATAGTGTACGCTAGTGATGTAACGAGGTCTGGCTGTGATACACACGTGTCCGTTATAGAGGTAATTATTGATTTAATCGAAGTTTAATATAATTGTATTGAAAGGGGTGGTGGAGGGTTGGCACATTTTTTTTTAAGATTTTAGTTGTGCTTCGTTTTTCCATTGCGTGCCAGCGTAATTACACCCAAAAAATTAGTTGATAATGGTGCGAAATTTGTGGAATTTCTCGGTTTTATGCTACTTTATATTATAGCGAAAATAGATCCACAATTCGTTACTTTAAACACAATTTTTAAAATTACCGAAATTGCAATATAACGGCCATTTTTTTTTTAATTATTTCGTGTTCAAAAAGTTTGACAGATGCAGCGGATCAAGGATATTATCTTCAGGATTTACCGATCTTTGAAATTGTTGAAAGCAAATTCTTGAGGGTGTTTGAAAAATCCCAAAAATTTTTCACAAAACCGTGTCTTGATTTTTAGTATTAAAACAAGTGTCAAATAGAAAACTCGTTTATTAAAAAGGGAGAATGATATCTGCACTACTACGCTTGTATCTATAATAAAGTATCCAGTCTCCATGATTCCCTAGCAGCGTCTAGGCCATATCTGCCTAAGGTGATGTCATAGTCTGTTCAGATTGTTAAGTTGATTCTTCATAAATGCCCAAACATTCTCGATGGTATGTGCATCAAGCGATTGCAAAGGCCAGTGGAATACTTGAATCCCATTTTCTTCCTTCCATCACTGACAGAGACGGCTGCTACTCTTGCAGAATCCATAATGACGTGTCATCGCCAAACCACTTCTTTGCCGACTGCAATAAACTCTTTTTATAAATTTTGGTGTGCGTTTAAATTCGATGGAATTTATGTGAACTGAAACAACCCTAAACATGCACCTTCATTGGATGATTTACAGTTCCTTGCAACATTGGTTTTTCCCGGAATTGTCCATGCTTGTCACTGAGGACTAAATGCCCAAAACCGTAATTCATTCGAGATTATGATATTCTGCCAATCGCGTGTCACGTTTTCGGGCGATATTTTGGGGCCTTTAGGGCGCGTACACAAGAACACTGCTTCTAGTCTCTTAATGTACGGTGCACTCATTTCGTAACACCACCTGCTTTCTTGGGAATCCCCCATGACAGCACTCAGAATTTGTAGTGATAAATGAAGCATACACGATCTTATATAAAACCTTAAACAAATATCCTCAAAATGACCTTTTTATTCACAAGTTTATCACTACGTGGTGAAGGCCTATTGCGTTGGCCCCAAAGCTAATTCCAATCTCCAATAAGCTTAACATTCAGATTTACTCTAATAACATTGGAGGTCCTTTTCAGCTTATCTGGTTTTGAATTTTTTTTGTTGGGGCATTATAACTGCTTTTTCCGTGGCAATATATGATTGTGCAAATCCTGAAATCGCCTTAATTTATTTGCAATTTTAATTGAACGATATACTTACATACTTGTCTAAAACATTTTTCAATTTTAATAATTTTAGTTACATCACTATCGTACAGTTTATTCTGTAGAAAAAGAAAATAGTATATACATATATTGATATATATTGATTATTGTCAATGGAAGTTACAAAAACTGTATACAAAGTTGCTTGGAGGTTCTGCCAAGATATTGTTGATGCCACTAGTTCACATTTAACATATACATACATGCAAAATACATCAACATACTTTTGTAAATTTGTTTGTTGATTATACCACGTACATATTTTATTATAATTAAGTCATATATATGTTCGTTTCTCCAAAGTTCTGTTTTTTGTTTAATGTTTAATAGCTTAAATTTTATAATTTTGGCATTTTCAGTATATATTATTAAAATCCAATTTTCCAATAGAAATTATTTTTAAATATTTTTTAGCTTTAATATTTGTTTATTATTATTATTATATTTGTCTTACTGTACCTATATTTTGCGTTTTTTTCTTCTTTCCCCTAGTACGTCAATTTGTCACTGGGGCCGGAGAGAATTTACCTGGTACGTACCACCCTATCTCTCTACCATAACACCCCACTGAACACCAACCACAGTCACCAAGCCCACTAATTTGGTTGTTCTGTTTCGTCAAAAGAATATATAAAAACCTGCAGAAGTGACCCGGTATTTTTCAAAATTCTAAAAAAGAAAACGATTCAATCAAGAAAAGAAAAACATGTCAAGAAAACGATGCACTCTTACCCCATTGCAATTGACGAAATCTACTTTATTTGTATATTATTTATTTACTTATATTGTCCTGTTATGTTTTAGTACGAATTTGTTTTATTTGGATTATATTATTTGAATTTAATTTATTATGCATCGTGGCATGTCAATATTTTATTGCTATTTGTTTAGTTCGTTATACTTATTAGCTGTTTTATCATTCATGAACGTCAGAATACAGATATAAAGCAGAGCAATCCACACTACACAACACTAACATACTGTTCACATCAACTTTAACCAGTAATACTACACACTATACTTATACTTATTTCAAAGTTTTAACAGCCTTCATGTTCACTTGTTCAGAATTTCTCGAGCACACTTATCTATTTAATTTTTTTCGTTTTGTATAAAAATACAAACACACCAAAGCGCTTTTTGGGCACTTTACGTTTTCAATCTGGTTATTTAGGAAACAACAAAGTCACAGTTGTAACTCTACCAACCGATCACTGTTAGCCGCAGTTGTGCGCTTTGATTGTGTTTTAAATAGCCAGGACTGTTTCTCAGTTGGTGACCTCTCTTCCATACATATCCATCAAATATCCATTGTTAGTTAATTTTTGGCACAGGCCTGTCCAAAGGTGTGGGTTTCATTCGATTCGATCAACGGCTGGAGGCGGAGAGGGCGATTCAAGAACTGAATGGCACCATCCCGAAAGGTTCGACGGAACCTATTACGGTGAAATTTGCGAACAACCCTAGCAATAATAATAAGGCGATTCCTCCACTGGCAGCATACCTTGCACCGCAAGCGACTAGACGATTTGCCGGACCAATCCATCATCCGACTGGACGTTTCAGGTGAGTCCCCTTTCTTTATCTTCTTATAGTGATAATTCGAAACGCTTTTTCTATCTATGTATTCGCAAATACTCTGCTTCCTGCCGGGTCTATTTTCTCTATAAAATCATCATAAGCTTAGCTAACAATAAGCGGTCGCTACTAAGGATTTAATTGACAACTAAGCCTAGTACGCTACTAAATACGTCTATGAATACGGATTTTCTTAATAGGTTCTTAGTAGGACGTTAGCAGCCACTAAATCCGACTATGAATAAAGCTGTAAAGGGACAGGTTAACTTCTTCTCTTATCTTCCTGGACACATCACCCAAAAAAAATTACTTGATGTCATAATAAATGCTTGTGCAAACTTTGAATTATCTATATGAACAAAATGGTTATACCTTGACACAATAAAAGCTCATAAACGATCTTTGAAATGCCAGCCCCCGCAAACAATTTGCACCCCCTAATTTTCACGTTTACCAGGCATATACGATATCTTGGCGGTGCTTTAATTTTAATTCTAATATTATCCGTCAACCTCATCTTCGATAGCACAGTCTTCTGGGAATTCTTTTGGATTCCGTCAGTGTCAATTGAAACTTTGTTACGAAATGCAGTCGTATTGGAAATAATCTATAATATCGGAAATTCGATTTCCATTCCCTTACATTCTTTTCCAACCCTCTTTCATGAGGACCATAACCACCCACATCGAAAGGTTGGCGCATACCTGACTGCTGCTTGATGGTAAAAACACAAAAAATATAAAATATGGCAAAGACACTGAAGTAAATTATAATACATTATCTAATTTATCTTTTATTCATAATTCGAAACACCTTTTCTATCTATGTATTCGCAAATACCTACTCTGCTTCTTGCCGAGTCTATTTCCTCTATTAAATGATCATAAGCTTAGCTAACAATAAGCGAGATTTGTCGCTCTTCCTCTATTGTAAATCGTTATAAATTAACCAACCGTCCCATTAACCGAGTCCTTAACAGGAAAGGCTAGAAATTAGCATCACATACAATTAATGTGCGGAGCTGCTGAACAAAATTGCTTCATGTTAAGACATTTTCATGAAGACGTAGCATTGAACTGGGACAAATTTGTAACTAAAACGCTACTAAATCTATTCTGATTTAAAATCCAATAATTGGTTACGGCTATCTGAAGATGCTCCTAATCCAAATTTTAATATTTAGCCTTCATTTTGCAAAATAATAGCCCCGTACCCCAATCTATCAACATCGTATTCACTACCACGTAAAGAGCATTACGGTAGGTCTTCATGGAATTCTTTTGTATTTAGTCAATTTCATTCAAAACATTGGTCTGAAAAGCCGGGACATTGATCTTAGAACTAATTTGACGTAATCTTTGCGAAGCATCAATGGGAAGCCAATCTCATCCAATGGTTGGCACACATTATCAGTGTCGTTTAGTGGTAAACATACAAAGAATATATGATTTTTTGAGCATTTACTGATATCAAGCGACAACTGGCGTCTTGGGTTATCACCAATTGCCGTTTTTCTACCAGATTTGCGACGAAAATATGGCAAAATAATTGAAGAAAGTCATTATTCAAGTACGACTATATCAAACCAAATACTGGCGATTCTATTAAAAGGGTGTGGCAGGCAGGCCACACAATTTAGGAATATTATGTGAAAGTGACGAATAACTTACTTTCAAATTAATCAAAAAAAAAAGGAGAAAAATGAACACAAAATTTCTTCTTAATTCCCTTTCAGCAATAACAAGTATGTCCTCCGTGAGCTTCAATGAAAGCTTGGCCGCGTCTTTGCATGGTGGTTATGAGATTGTTGTGGAAGCAAATTTGCCAATTGTTCCAATGTTTGTGCTTGGGGACTATGATGATTCAAAGCTCTGCAACTGATCCCAAGCATGCTCTATCGGATTTATGTACATCAGGCGATAGGGTAGGTATAGCTAAAGGAGGAATTCCATTAGTTTCAATTGCATCCATAACTGTCATGGATCGGTGTGGACGAGGTTCATCGTCCAAAAACTGAAAACAAGAAAGGGTGAACTTCTTGTATTGATCGTCGGTGTCGTGGTACCAAAGGTTGCGTCCAGACACGCGTTCGATCACTATCCGAAAAACGGGCACATCTGGATTTATCAGTGAGCAGTATCAACCTCCACTCTTCTCTCCAATTGCCTATTCTAATCTGTATCGCCTGTGATCGCGAGTCAATGATACCCTTCTAAAAAGTCTAGAACGTACATTTACATCCCATAAACGTCTTCTGCCAGTTTCAGCTGATATTGATGTTCCTGTGGCTTCTGCGAACCTCTTACTCAATATTCGACATGTGCTCAAAGGTTCTCAGCATGCAGAAATGGTGACATATCGGTCTTCAGCTGTCGTCAACAGATCCAGTTTCTTGAAAACAAGAAACTGTCAAAAAAGTGTCAAACATGACAAAGATTTGAAAATTAAAAAATTGTGGAGCAGTTTAGGAAGAAGCAATATGCCATTTCCTAAAGTAGCTAAAATAATCGGATCCTATGAACATGTCTCGCACCTCTTCTGCGCAAAACTTGAACAAATCTAAATTGTGTCGCCGTACTGTTACTTCAACTCTGTGGAAACTGGATTTATATTTCGCAATCGTACGAGGGCGTATTTTATGTTATCTGTCTAGCCATGAAACAAAACCGTGATGATGCCAAACAAATTATAGAAAAATTGCTGTCACTGTTAGAAGTACATGTGCTAGGTTGTGTTTTTTAGTTTGTGCTGTTTATAGAGATTTGAGACGGTCTATTTCTCGATAAAATTAGTGAAACTAAATTTGAACATCGCATTCGAACATTCCTGACAAAAGAAGGCAATGGTCCAAAACCAATTCATGAAAGAATAGTTGCTGTATATGGGGAAGATACACCATCTTATTTCCAAGTAAAATATTGGTCTAAACTCTTTCGATTGGGCCGAGGCTCAATCAATGATGACCCAAAATCCGGTTGAAGCTCGAACTGAAGACATTGTGCGAAAAGTCGAAAATTTGGTACAGAAAGATCGCCGTGTAAAGATCTTTGTCATTGCCAATGAAGTCTGTATATCGGAAACGAGTGTTCTCAAAGTTTTGCATGACGATTTAGATATGAGGAAGGTGGATACCCAGATTGCTTACACCTGAAGAAAAATTGTACAGAAAAGAAGTTTCTCAAGAAAATTTGGTCGAGTTGGAGAGGGACAAAGCATTTTTATCTCGAATTATAACCGGGGATGAGACTTGGGTATATTACTGGGAGCCTCCTACTAAACAAGAATCCATGCAGTAGGTTCATAAGGGCTCTCCATCACCAAAAAGGGTAAGATACAAGTTTCTGGAAAAAAAAA
>SMLS01041540.1:0-19369 GCA_004785975.1 Popillia japonica | reverse complement strand
CGGTACGAAAGTTCTCCATAAAAATGAATCATCAAGTGATCAATGTTACAAGTAACGACGGATTCATGTTTATAATTTGGAACATAGAGCGCAGTATGTGACTAGTATTTTGCGTACAGAAAAGTATTATTACTTAGTTACTTCCGGTTAATTATTTGACATTTCAGGCGATCAAATCATAACCTTTATTTACATTTTATGACTGCTAAAACGCAAATAATAGTAGACGTTTTCGAGTAAAACCATATAATCCTTAATCAGTAACAGTTGCAAAAATAGCTGAAATTATACAAATATGTACCTGTACATAATATAATACATAATATTTAGGAAAAGAATAGCAATTACACACACATAGGTGTTATGTCAATTATGTTTCTAATCAGTCGAGGAATCAGTTTGATCTTCCAAAGATGAATCTGTTGCACAAATAATAATAATAATTTTTCAATGTCATCTTGCAAATTATCCACTGTCCACATTTTCGTTTCAATATTTTTTACACGTCTCTTTTCCTTGACTCTTGAACTCGTCTTTTGAACCACTCGTAAGTATTTATACCTCCACCGAATAATGTCATCTCGTTGCTTTTCCATTCTACTTTTTTTAAATTGAAAACCCATATGTGCCCATATCATGTAACAGTCTATGTAAAGTTACTCGACTAATGTCAAAAAGATCATCATCAGCATTGACAATTTCAATCACATTTATACTCATAAAAAAAAGAATATTATGTAGGTACCTTATGCACGCTTAAAATAGGTAGAAGTCTTCTTGAAAGAATGATTTATGCAATAAAATCAACAAAATTAATGCGCAATTTACGATTGACAGTAGTGCAGTGAATACAACATTGAACCAATTGAACTTTGCAATATGACATTTTGTCCTGTCATCTGTATTTTGACATTAGTTTTCTGATTCTAATTTGACTTCGGCGTGTTGATTTAATTCATACTGTACTACACTGATGACGTAACGGTAAACATTCGTGGTTCCAACATATTACCTCGGCTGCCTCGGCCTAACAGCGGTCAGAGGGACTACGTCAGTGACCATGTCAGTGACAAAGCAATACTGATCAGATGTTGATGTAGCATCCTAACCATATAATCGCCCGATATTTTCAATAGTATTGATCAGGTATTGATGATGTTTAATTAGAACTGGACATCGATAAAATGTTTGGAGGTGTATTAATACCGCCGATTGTATTGCAGTGTATTACATCCTTAATTACAAGTTACTTTAAAGCGTTTAATTTTTGCCAATGATAGTAATTTATGGTAGGTACAAGGGTGTTATAAGGAATTTATGACTATGAGCAAAACCAGACAACCCACGAGCACGAAGTGCGAGTGTAGTTCCATACATTATTTTATCCAGCACCTCTAGAATTTCGTTAAAACAGTATTTTGTAATGATGACAGTTGTGACATTTTTATTTGACAAATTATTCGCTTCAACCAGGTTCAACCACATGCAACGATGACAAAAATTATGACTTATTAGCCACTTTAGATAGTTGAAATTACCATGATTATTACCATGATTATATCGTGGACATTGCCACAAAGATCGTAAATTCAATCCGTACGCAAAGCTGCAACGACGCACGTCTCTTCAAAGTAAACACAATGGTACAATTGGGAAATAAAGAAGTTTGTAATATGTAGTTTTTTTGTGCCAATGTATTTACTACAAAAGATTCAGTAATGCTGTATTGGACTTTGTTATGTTCACTATGCGCTCGGACGAGAATCATTCTCTTTGGTGTGCAAATCTTTGCTATTGGTCACATAGGTATATCAGGTGGGCAAATCAAACAGAAATAATGTGATGACTAATTTATTACACATATAGCTATAGCAAACCATCTTACCTTAATATCTTGCCAATTATGGACTTACATTCCGTATAATATAATATACAGTGAACGGATTAAAGGAAAAGAAACATAAACTGTATTTTCGCAAGAAACTTCAAATGGTAATACCCATGCATTTAGCTCTAACATTTTCAGCAACAAAACAATAAATTGTACTACTTTCAAGACAAAACAGAATACGAAAAGTAAGGTTAAAAACTGTACTTTGCAAAAGACATAGTTAAAAAGAATAAATCACCTACTCTTGGTTACGATTTTGTTTTTTTCAACAATTACACAAAGCACACACTTTACACGATGGCAAACGATGAGAAACGGTAAAATAGCAGAATGCCTGGTTGCCTTAAACACCCATCTAGAACTGTCTAGCACGGGGTGAAATCTGAAATTGCCCGAAATGAAACTGTCATGGCGGACAAGCTCTACCAAATGATATGTTTCTCGCAGGAGGGCGCACGTAAAATTCTTAGTTCGTTTGATTTGAATACTTATGCGTGGCGTTTACATAGCACGTGGCACCACAGACTGGGCGTGGCACGTTCATTTCATGTCCATTTGTTCTTGAGTGTTGACGTTGTAGGTTGGAATTGATTTTTATACTTTTTGTAGTTTCTCAGTTTTATAAACCGTTATTGCTAGATGTGAATTTTCATTTTTTAGACAAACGCTTTCTTTTTGGGTACTTTACACATACAATATTGGTTTCTATGTAAACAAAGCTTTGTTTACATAGAAACTAATATTTACGAATATTGCCCGGTTTCTGAAACGTCAAACAGCAGTTATCTGTTTTGGTATCTGGCAATTTAACAAGAACTGTCTTTGTTAAATCGCCAGATACTGAGCAGATAACTGCTGCTTGACGTTTCAGAAACCGGGTATTATGTATTCCAATATTTTATTACATTTAATAAGTATATTTTGAATTATGGCGCGAAAAGTTCTACCGGACGAAATATATTTCTGTAGATGGCGGGCTTGTAGCTGTTTCGTTTCAATATTAGGGAGATTTCATTCTATCTTATCTTTTTATCTATGCTGTCTAGCTGTCTAGAACCATGTGCTGAACCTTTGCGAGAATCAACGGGAATTTGAGCGCGCTATTCAAAGGCTTAGGATATAAAATCATAAAATTACATAGTGTACTTACATTTTTTTAAATTAAGTTATAGATGTTTATAGGTATAAAGGAAATATGTCTAAAAAGAACAAAGATAATTAGGTACAAATTAGTCTGTAATAATAAGATGGATATATGGTCGATTATGTTTCAATTTTAAATCAAATAGGCTGATTATAAATATTTATAAAAATAAATAGGTGATTTAGTGATGGGCCTAGTTAACATAGTTCATTTTGTTAACAACAGATAGGAATAACGTCGAATTCACGTCTTTTCGCCGTCAACTAAAGACGTATTTATTTAGTCATTAAAATGACGTTCATTTTTGGTTGATAATAGGTGTATCGACGTCGTCATCCGCTTTTCTCCAAATATTCACGTCATTTTCACGTCAGTCTGCTACCTGGGTATGTGTATATACTTACATACGAATAGGAATAAGAAGTCATCTAAATTGAAAATTGCAGCATCTCTACTGACAAATAACTAATACTAAAATGCCGAACCTCGAAGAAGTATGAAGATACCACATTAACTATTTAAATTTTCAACTTAGAAACAAACGAAGAATGGCTTTTGCGACAATTTCTACCCACACTTCCTTATATTCATGACAAATTTGGAATTTTATTCTCCAATCAGCAACTATTTAGCGCCATTATTCCAACAGTCGCTAACAATAACGCATTTTTGTATGACACGGTATGGTTGGTAATGCCCGTAGTACGAAAATTAAGAAACTTGTAAAAATTTGAAATTCAATCAATTTTCCTGAAATATATGATGAAGATATTTTCCATTTGCAATTTGATCTGTCTAGTAAAATCCAGGAATAGGTTCCCATATACCATTTTCGAAAGCTTTAAAATGAAGGGTAACGTTTTGGAATTTGGAACCTCGTCGTTTTTCCATTTTGGTAGCTTCCGACGGTACTCGAATATTGCTAAAAGTATTTAGCGAAACTTTCGTGATTGTGTGAAGCAATCATAAAATGCGAAATATGCATTAATATAATTTGAAGCTTAAACGCTGGTTCATAATGTGTAAATTTAGTTAAAATATATCTATCCATTATGTATAAAAGGAAACATGAAGCAGAAGGTGCGTTAGCATTTTTTACTGTTGTCACGACTCACGAGCGACAAATGGGATAAATACTAATTAGTAGATAACGAGGTTTGTTTGGGCCAAGTTTGGGCTATGGTTTTAAAACCATGATCTGTGCAATGATCACGAGCAAAATATTGCACAGAGCCAGGTATGCTCATTTCAAAACCAAATGTCGTCAAAGCCGCGCATGACGTCAATGCGAAGGAAATTACATTTGAAATTTATTTCAAGAAAGGTTAAAATCGCTGGTTTTGTAGGCCGGATTTGTATTTAACAATAATTAATGCTTTGCAATGACGTATGCATAAAATGCGCGTCGGCATACCTGTTTCACAGAGCGCAATAATTTAGAAACATATATCGAAGCGGGACACATCTGAACCAACCATAACCACCCATAACAGTACATTATTTGTCACAATCGCTGTCAAACATCAAACTTAGCCTAACATAAACATGTCATCTGCAAACCCACCGAAAGAAGAGATTCAAAAAGATGAAGATGTTTTCGGTTTGGGATGTGCCTTAGAAATGTTCACAGAACATACTGAGGTATTAGAAATGATTGCGAATCTTAAAAATACAATTACTTCATCTCGATCTATTATTGAACGGGCATACGAAAGATTTTTGGATATTCTAAAACAATATCAAGAACAGCCTCATCTTTTAGACTCGCATATTGAAGACATATTAAGTAGTATGATAACAATTATTCGATCACAAGAATCTGATATGAAACTAAAACATGAAGTGTTTAAATATATGTATGTAGTTATTAAAGTTAGAGGGTATAAAGTTATTGTAAGACAGTTACCACATGAAGTTAGTTCACACTCTACTTTACTAAATAATGTTATTATACAAGGGTTCTTGTAGGTCGCTGACTTTGAACCTGTTTTACAACTGCTAGAAAGTCAAGATGCAGAAGATTCTGACACATGGACCACAAGATATGTATTACTTTTGTGGCTGTCGATAATTGTAATGATTCCATTCCATATGTCTCGATTAGATGGATTTGATAGTACCGAATCTAATAAGAATAAAACAGTAATGTGGAGAGTTTTAGATGTCTGCAAAATATATGCTATTGTAAGTGATAAATGTCGAGATGCTGCTGCATATTTAGTTTCCAAATTTTTAACAAGGTGAATAGTATTTAGTTTTGGTCGACAAATTTATTATTTCAATTGTATTTATAATAGAAATGATGTAAAAGAACAACATCTAAAACCATTTTTTGATTGGGCGTCAGAATTAAGTTCAAACAGTGAAGCCAGTGTTTTTATAAAATATGGCACCTTGGCATCAGTAGCTATGATATTAAAACACGGAAAGAGAGAAGATCTACTACCTCATGCTAGAAATTTATTGGAGTGGATTGTTGGTGCTGAATTTAAAAATAATCCTGGCAGTAATGTTCAGAAATTAGTATACAAAATTATACAACGGATTGGTATACATATACATACAAATAATTTTGTTATAAGTTAAGATGAACATTTTTTAGGATTGACATTTTTGCCACCAAGGAATGTTAGCTGGAGGTATCAGAGAGGTAACAGATCTTTAGCAGCAAATCTAAGTGCAGGTGACAGTACAGGTGGTAATATCCCTAACCAGCAAGTGAAAACGACTACACAAGAAGCAGATACCGCAGAAGATATAGATGTTCCAGATGAAATAGAAGAAGTACTTGATCAATTAATTCAAGGTTTAGGTAGCGGTGATAGTGTTGTAAGGTCAGCTTGTTACATGTGAAAGTTTTATATACATTGTTGATTATTGAGGAAAATCAAAATATTCAGTAAATTAGACATTTGGAAAACTAATATTTACAATTTAAAAATCAGTAAATTTTGTCATTTCGTATTGAATGTACAAAAGACATAAATCATATTTTGGTTACCTACAATGTGTATAATCACAGGATAAAACGTACCATAACATAACTCCGTATAATTAATTTATAGATGGTCGGCTGCAAAAGGAATAGGTAGAGTTACTAGTAGATTAAACAAAGAATTAGCTGATGATGTAGTTGGATCTATATTAGAACTATTTAATCCCCGAGAAAGTGACAGTTCTTGGCATGGAGGATGTTTGGCTTTAGCAGAATTAGGTAAGTAAATATTAAATCAATATATGTTGTTATCAATAAATTTATTTAACTACCAAAGGTCGCAGAGGATTGTTACTACCTCAACGATTGCCAGAAGTTGTTCCAGTTATAATGAAAGCTCTAACTTACGATGAACCTAGAGGATACGCATCGGTTGGTTCACATATAAGAGATTCTGCCTGCTATGTATGTTGGTCATTTGCAAGAGCATATGAAACAGAGATTTTAAAGCCCTATGTTAATGATATTGCAAGTGGATTGCTAGTAATGGCATGTTTTGATAGAGAGGTAATTAAGTTATCAGTTAGTAGGTAGAGCATTGTGTCGCCTTTTATTTTTTGTTTTATTATATTCCCTGTTTGGTTTTAAACATTCTCCAAATCTCATCTCTATAATTCTGAGTATAATAATGGCTTCATGATTTCTTAATTTATCGATTCCTGCTCGAGTCTTGTTAGTCCAAAACAAATACATTACGTATTATGCAAAACGTATACAGAATTGTATATATAGTTCAGAACATCCATCCAGAAGTCAAAACATGACCCAAGAAAGTTTATATTTTACAACTTGTACATTTATGTAACATTATACGTATTATTGCAGATAAATTGCAGAAGGGCTGCTTCTGCTGCGTTTCAGGAAAATGTTGGCCGCCAGGGCTCGTTTCCTCACGGTATTGACATCTTGACAACAGCAGATTTCTTTGCAGTAAGCGTGCGTAATAACTCTTACTTAACTATTAGCGTGTTTATAGCACAATTTGAAGAATATGTCTACCCGTTAATAAACCATCTTCTAGAACGGAAGGTCGATCACTGGGATGTTGCAATTCGTGAATTGACAGCAAAGGCATTACACAATCTTACACCAAAGGTGAATTAAATTTATTCTACTGCATTCAACACATTTTTTATGCTACTTCGAATTTTTATAGGCACCTGAATACGTTATCGATGTGGTATTACCCGAGTTGTTTAATAAATCAAGCAGCATCGATTTAAACTGCAGACATGGGTCTGTACTTGCCATCGGAGAAGTACTTTACGCTTTATCGAATGTAGCAAAAACTAAAGGTGTTAAAATTGATGATTATATTGGAACTACCTTAATAGAAAACACGAGGAAATTGATTCCGTTATTTAAAGAAAAACTTTACTACAGAGGAATAGGCGGCGAACTTATGAAGCAAGCATCTTCAGACTTTATACAAAAATGTTCATTAGCACAGTTGCCTTTTCATAAAGACGATATTACGGGTTAGTTATTATATACGGGTTATATACGCATATAAACAATTACAATTATTCATGTTTATTTTGTAGATCAATGGTTGCAGTTATTAAATGAATGTTTATCATATGATGTTCCAACAATAAGAAATTGTGCAATAACGGCATTACCTGCACTCTTTTCTGAATTTTATCAAGGAAACACATCAGAAGACTTGGCTAGACAGGAAACCATAGTTAATGATTATGTAAATCAATTATCGTCTACTAATTTTCAAGTTACTAGAATGGGTTATGCACTCGCTATAGGGTGTTTGCCGAGTTTCATGATTCGACCTCACCTATCAATGATTATTAAAGCATTGATAGAATCTACTGTCATTACTACAGTCACTACAAAGTGGGCCGAGAGCCGAAGAGATTCGATAAAAGCATTAACATCCATATGTACAACACTAGAAAATGAATTGAAATCAGGTAAAATTTCCTCATACTTTTTTTAATATAATTTTTTTCTAAAAAAATATGTTTTATTTAGTCTTTTCACATGGTCAAATAATTCAAATTTATCATTGTCTCCTGATTGGTTTAACTGAATACACTCAAGATAACCGAGGTGATATCGGAGCATGGGTACGGGAAGCTTCAATGATAGGTTTACAAACGTTGACCCTACTATTAGCTACGCATAATCCAGACGCATTATCAGAAGATATTGTTTTGAAAGTTTCCGTCGGAGTTGTACAGCAAGCCGTTGAAAAAATAGATCGTACTAGAGCATTAGCAGGAAAAGTTTTTTATAATTTATTATACAAGTAAGTGTTTACATGTTGTTTATGTTATTATTGAGTATTTAAATTCTCAGTAATCCTGAAGTTCCAAACATTCCACATCATGCTAAATTAAAAGAAATCTTCACAGAAGATTGTGAAATGTTAAATTGGAATTCTGCGGCCACTACATTTCCCAAATTCGTGCAACTTATAGATTTTAATGAATATCAGTATAACTTGTTGCTAGGATTAGTTTGCAGTATTGGTGGACTAACGGAAACTTTGGTATGTAGTAAATTGGAACTTTTAGTTAGTAGAGTGGTGGGGCTTAGATTATCGGTTCTAAAACAAAGAAGTATTCTATAATATTTTTAAATTATCAAAAGCTTCCAAGAAAAATTACATTAATCAACATCTTTCAAGTAAAATTTCTGATATTTGTCGAACGTTATTACTATTTTCTGATATTTGAAACAGTTATAGTTTACTTTTAAATTCATTCGTGCATATACATATAACATTTACAATATTACACTACGTAGCTTGAATATGTGAATTCATTATAATAATAATTCCTAGCAATTCTACTAGTAGCTAATTATACTAGTCATGACCTAAGCACTACATAACTACAGTTCATCTAATGGATCTGTAGACGCACGTCATCAATTTTTATGCGTATGAATCAAACCGGTACTTCTGTTCAAGTTAAGCACTATATACATAATGCATTGAAATAATCTACACATTTGTGGTAGTTCACATACAGACAAAGTAGGTTAGGAATCTGTCAATTGAATTTAATAAGTTACAATAACCTAAAACGCGCATTACATTTGATTATAACGTTTATATAAATCTATCATAAGTTAAGATGCACGCAAAACTTGACAAGACAATAAATACTATCTGACAATTGATTAATACAGTGGTCTAGATATGATTTCTATTGTAGACATACGTATTTCTGCACTTGAATATTCGATACCGCTATTAAATAAGGATAGCTAGACTAACCGACAATCTTTGCTTATGTCATCAAACATGACTTGCGTCTAAAGATCCATTAGATGAACTGTACTTGATTGTTCAAATATTTCAAAGATTTTTATGTTATATGTTAATTATGAATTATTTTGTATTAAGTAGGAATTATTGTGATTACAAAATAATTAAAGATTTTTTTTTGTATTTAGGTAAAAAATTCCAGCCATTTCTTTTTTGACAAATTAAAAGAAGTGGAAAACAGTAAAGGAAGTACAGAGATTATCCGATTATCTGACATAATTTGTAAAATTTTTTTGGATTATCAAAAAGTGGATAGAATAACAGTTCCAATGTTTAGATTTTTAGACAAGCTATTCAGTTCTGGTTGTATATCTTGTATTATCAATCAACCCGATCACGACTTTCCTAAAAAAATATTTAAATTAATTCAGATAGAAATCAATGGTTGTAAGGACATTTATAAATTAATTGATGGAATAGCGGTGCTTTGCCAATATTTGCAGGTAAAGTATATATAGCATATGTACTATAATTTTTACATTTCTGTTTGTATTAAGTTCTTGCCTAGAAGTTGATTATTATGAAAGTTGTAACATGAACTGCGATCTGTTAATATACAGTTCGAATCTTGAATGTTTACCGCTACGACACTATCAACCCTTCCAAGTAATAACTGATTCATGTTTATAATTTATACAAATACACTGCTGAAAATAATTGACGACCACACCCTGTATAATGTGAACACGTGACGATACATCCATAAAATTTTTGGAGCATTAAGGTTTCCTATAGACGAGTCTATGCAGCGGGTTTCGACTTTTGCTATCGCCGCATTTTTTACTGAGCGTCTCCGACAGGTGGAAAATGCCGTCGCCATGTAGATCGAGGAGGTGATCGAAACTGGTCGTTCTTAGTGCGGTGTGAAGATGTAATATGTAGTTGTATTCGTTGCATAATGGCGGATCTATCGCGCTACTTAAGGAAGTTTGAGCGAGGAATGTTTGTGGTATGCACATGGCGGGTGTATCCTTCCATGAGATTGCGCGCCGTCTCGAACGATCGTTGCCAGCTGTGCAACGGGCATAGCGGGAATGGACTGAGGTAGGACGTATGCGCCTTCAGCTGCGAGCGGGGCGGCACCGCGCGAGTGCAGCACACGAGGACCACACCGTTCTGTAACGTCGCGTGCGTCGTCCTCAAGGCAATTTCGAGCCGTTTGGCCAGCAGGAAGGGAGGACGCACTCACTACGGGGACGTTTGGTAATGGGTGGTCTGGGAGCGCGCCGTGCGTTGCAGCGGCTACCGCTCACTCCCGGACACCGCCGCAACCAAGGCATCGGTGTGTTGCCGAGTTGGGGCACATTTTGTTTTCCGACGAATCAAGATTCGCGATTTTTGGTTCCTCGGTGACTTGGTGAGCGTCTACTCGAACAGTGCGTGTAACCACACCATATTTCATTATGGTACGGGATGCTGTTACATATGGAGGACGTATTACGGGTCGCCGATATGTAGATGAGGTGGTACGGCCCGTTGCGCTTCCCTACGTTCGGCGGCGCTCACGTCTGATATACATGCACGACAACGCTCGAACGCACGTTGCGCGTGTAGGACAGGCCTTTGTGCCATGTCTCGTATTGCGTAGGTACGCGCCGCTATTGAAACATCCCGTCCCAGCAGAGTTACGACTCTCCCCGTATGAGGGTAAGTTGTACTAGTTTAGTACTACTTCTACACCAAATTTCATTGCGCTAGAACCAGATTATACATGGTGTGCTCGTCAATTATTTTCAGCAGGGTACATGGTGTATGAATGGGAAGTACACCTTCCGTCAGAATTAATGTCGTCGTCTATAGCGCTGTGTTTATCAAAACTGCTCTCCGTTTGACCAAGTACGTCTTCGGTCGGCATCAGTTTCTGTAGGTAGGAGATTTATTGGGGTAATTTAAAACACCGGACAATTGTGTGGATCAGGTACGAGAATTGAATTTATGTGTTGAAAATGTATACAAATACCGATATAAATATATAAAAGGTTATTATCACACATAGGTTACTTTAATTTGCAGATGTCATTTTAAAATACCGTTAATACAGAAAATTTAAATGCAACGGTGGAAAGCATCGTTTGTATTGCTTATTATATTATATATAAAGAACAATTAATAATAAACATGGACATTTGTTAGAAAACTGCAGCTACACACTAAATTAGAAATACTATTAAGGTTACGAAATATATTACACTTACAATTAGACACTACCATGCAGATATACATAGGTATGGATCATTATTCATCATTATTATTCGTTTACATTAATTTTTTTAAATATTTTATAAATTAATAAATAATTTTTGTGTTTCTTTAACTTTTATTTTATTGTCCCTTTAAATAAATAATATAATGATACCAAATATTGCTATTATCTTCTTACCAACAACAATTTTATTACAATGGTACAATAGTTATTGGTAAACGTTTTTAAAATCGCCATCTAAACATTAATGATATTAATAAACTATCCCAATAATTACTTTTTTTGAAGCTATGTATATATGTATAGTAAATTTGGAAAGTAACTCTACTTTTCTCTATTCTCCCAACATTTTTAAAGCAGGTTCCTTAATACACAAAATTTAACTATTTTGTTTCGTGAAGTTCTTCCTCCCAACGCGGGAGATTTAAAAATTCAAACCCAAATACATACTACAAAGGTATGATTTACTATAGTACTAAAGTAAGTAATTTAACTAAATCCATCCAGCTTCTGCTACCGTACCTTTTTTCTTTAATTTGATATGCTTTAAAAATTAAATACCCTATTCAATAGAATCAAAACTTTGAGGTCCTTTGTAAACTTCTATCCGCGAAAGCTTGAGCCTAGTTAATTTTTTATTTTCCCACAAAATGCTTTTTGTCTTGTTCGATTTTGCCTCTGCATAAATAAACAAAAAGAAGAATACATCGCCAAAAGGTTTGAGATCAGCTGCTTGCAGGACAAGCAGCTGCTTTGACTCCCAAACCGCAAATAAACTAAATATAAGCAGACTAAAACTAATTACTAAACTAAATCCAAATTCGAGTCTAGTGCAAACAAGCGTACTAATAATTGCAAGTGTAATATCAGTGCACGCCCACTATGCCGGTCCAGAGAGAGAGAGAGTGATAGAATTTTTTAAGATGGCCAGCGAAAGAGGGCGGAGCTAAGATCTCAAGATAAGCTGGAATTGCATTGTATATTTTGGCAATGTTGTAGGAGTATGATCTTTTAAAAAGTTCCAAATGGTGATAAGGAGGTGTAAGTAAGCCTTTAAATCTAACATTGACAGTATGGGTGTCTGTCGTAAATAATACCTTACGATATAATAACTAGGTCTTTTAGAATGAATAATTTTAAAATAAAATGGAGTAGCAAGAAAATTTGCTCTAGTCGACATATCCAGTCAGCCAGCCCATCCCAGGGTATGAGATATATGGTCAAAACGTCGAATCCCGTAAATAAACCTTAGGCATGCATTTTGCACTCACTGCATACGCAACTTGTCCACATTATCCAAACAAGGGTAATAGACATTAATACAAAAATTAAATTTATAAAACCATAATTAATGTTACTTGAAGCCATAGTGAATTTATAAATTATTCTTGTTTTGTTTTCACTATATTTTTAAAATAAGTATAATCAAATTAATTACACAAAATTTAATGGCAATATTAAACTTCATAAGCATATCAACTTCATTTTTTCAAATAGTTTACAATCAGTGGCGGCTCGTGGTCGAAAGCGTAGGGTGTTCACAAAATCGAGAACATGCGAATTTTTAACTAAAATCGTATAAAAAAATGACATGTCATGTAGTATGTAGCTATCCTTTATTACAGTCACTTAAAATGAGCCGAAAACGTAACGAATCGAGCACATGTGGTTATTTACGTATTTCTGCAATAAATAATAAGTTTGATACACTTTATTCATTTATTTATTAACCGTTACACAAAAGTAATGCATCAAACATGAACAACAACTGCACTATAATATATTTTAACGGCTACTTATTACTGAATAGCGAGAATTTTTAAATTTTAAATTGGAAAACAACAGTACACATATGTGCGGGTGCACACTTCATATCGTGGGCGTTCAAGCAGAAATCACTAAGTCTCTCAAAGACCTTTTTTTACAGCAATGAGAAAAAATATTATTATTTCATTAATATCATGGAATGATATGCCTTAATACATCTCAAGAATATTATAAATTTAGCCCTGGTATTGAAAATGTAATTGACATATCATTTGAACTTTAAATCTTAGTTACCATAAAATTTATTATTTGGACTTAATTATTTCTGCTTGAACACCCACGATATGTGCTCCGGCTCATATAAAGTTGCCGTATCCCTCTCCACCCCCCGCTACGTCCCTTATGCCCGCAGACCTCTACAAAATCAACGTAGCCCTGCCTACTTGGCGCACGTGCTCCGTCCTGCGTCAAAAAGGCGATGTATAGAAAGGTAATAGTCGTTTCGATTGTCTGCGTTATATTTCACGAATGTATTAAGATTGAGTAATACATTTTATTGGTTTGTAATCGAGCATTGTGTAGGGGGTCCACGTGCTCATGTGCTCCTATATAGAAACCGCCACTATGCAAAGAAAGTTATTAATAATAATTAAGCATAAATATGACCTTGCCAATCACCTTCCTGTGAGAAAGCTATTTAAAGCATATTTAAATTTCGATATATCCATTTTCAAGAAATAATTTAAATTCTCCTACCTGATCCACACAATTGCTTCCGGTGTTTTAAATAGTAATACCCCAATAAATCACATGCCAACAGAAACCGATGCGGGCCGAACGCTTGCTTGGCCTGATGGTGAGTAGTTTTGATAAACACTGCGCTATAGACAACGACATTAATTCTGTCGGAAGGTGTACATTGAAACGTGTGTCTTCTAGGTGTACGCACAACGTTTAGAATGCGTGCATATAGAAATCTGAAGGACTGAGTGCAATAGAAGATTGAGCATAGTATGTCACTAATGTTTTGCATACATAAAAGTACTAAACCAACCTTGCAATCTGTCATCTTGCGTTTTCATCTGTATTTTCATATTAGTTTTTAAAAGCTAATTTGACTTCGATGTGTTGATTTAATCCATAATGTAATACTAGAATGACGTCTTGGTAAACATTCAAGATTTGAATTATAATATGTACATTTGATTCCTAATTTTTTTAATGATAGATCTAGATATTAAAATTAATATAAACTATTTCAATAGAAAAAATACGCAACACATGTGACCGTCAGTGTAGGTATTTAATTTTTTTATTTCAGGTTAAAGGTGAAATATGTGCAAACGTGCTAGTTCAATTAGCTATCTTACTTTGTCATCGACAATCCTATGTAAGACGATCAACTTCGACGAGGTTATACGAATCGTTGTTGGTTTATGGAGACACAAGTATTATTCCGATAGATAACTTGGATGATGTAATGAACTTGTTAAGTAGTACTGATTGGGAAGAAACTGTTGAACAAATTAAACCTCTGCGTAACGAATTATGCAATTTGATGGGTATTCGAGTGCCTGTTGCAAAAAAGAAATAACGGCTTTAATATTGATATTAAGTTTTCTATTAATTTATTAATATTTCTTATATGCTTTTCATAATAAATGTATACATAAACAAGTTACATTTTTTTTATTCTTATAAGAAAAATAATTTATTTTATTAACGAAAAATTGGAATGTTTATTCCAGTAGTTACAAATTGAAATGCATTCTCACAAACGACCCGGAAATAATAATGTAATCAATGGGTAATTAATGAGATAGGAAAAATAGCAACCGAGGTAAAGTTGAAATTATAATGCAAAAATATGGTTTAAATAATTGTACCTAGTGCGTGTGATTTATAAATTACAGATATTGATGCAAAGATGGACGACTTAAAAGAGCGCCATGTGTTTCGATGGCGTCTTTGTTGTTTTTATTCATATTCATTCAAAGTAGTTCACCATTAATGTGTATAACGGCATCATTGTGGTTCAGAGTAACCTATAAAGCAAAAAAATTATTCACCGAGGTGACCAACACCTTATTAGCAATAGCAGCAACACAAACATTTTGACTAGAACATGAAAGTTACATTGTTTGCAAATTCATATAAAAATAAATTATTCTTTTTTTTTAAGTTCTTAAAAAAATTGTAATATTAGCTCCAGTTGCAAATGTCTGGTTCGTTAAACCTTTCTAATGATATATATTTTTGTGATTTTGAAATGGTGCATGCAATTCCACATTAAAACTGACTTTATGTTAATCAACCGTTTTTGAACATCTTTCTAAATGCCGTAACATCATCCCAAATTGATTAAAGCTTACTATATTGCGAACGGTTTTTTCAGTTTTTTAAAATGAATTTCGTGCAAAAAATTGTAAATTTTCTTTTATTGCATTAAAAAATAATATTTCTAACATACAGCATACATTTGTACATAAACAGTTGCTGCTCAGAGATTGAATTTATCATTACAGATACAACCTCATAACACGTGTCACAAGTTCATATTTATTATATTCAATTTTTCATTTAAAGTAATAGTTACATTTTATAAGCAATGACTTCCAAACCTTATCATTTAAATTGCCCGTACATCATTTGTTTATCTTAAACAAAAAAAATATCGTTCAAGATTGATTGACCTCAAAGTACAGTCTTCTTCGCTACATAGTTCCCCACTAAAAGTACAGATGTCGTTCAACGGTCAATAATCATGTGTTTTCAGTATACCAAACAACTATCGTTCTTCAGTCAATCGTCAATGGTTGTTTTGAGTGTATCGCATATCGCAAAACGGATTGGCGTAATGTATTATCGAAATTACAAAAAGGACTCGTTGGTGTGACTGTTTCAGGAATATCTTTAATTGTAAAATTGAAAACAAACGCATGCGCCCTTATAGATTTAAACAAAGATCCGTAATGTGTTCCATCAAAAGTCAGCTGTAAAATTTGTAATGGTTTAGCAGTAATTTGGGTGTGATTTTTAATATAGTGTTTTATTTAGTGCACGACAATGATTATTGTGTGTGGATATGTGATACTATTCGTTTTCTTGCCGTATATTGAAAGTGGTAAGCGAATTATGCCCGTATTCACCTTCTGTTTTTGCACCACCCCCACTTTACGTGCACACTGTTGTGGTTTACCCCTTTGTTGTCAATATGTAATCCTATATGTTACTAGTGTTTTATTTAATTAAATTTAATTGCTGAAGTGTTGTGAAACGTGTTCTTCCTTTGCGCTTAGTTTAGTAACTTCCTCATTTTAACTAGTTTTTGATGTTACAGGCTCATGTTTGATAGTTTGTTAGATACTTTAACTATTAATTCATTGTTGTTATATATTTATAAATGATTACGAAATCGAATGCAATCGTTTTCATATTTGATCTCTGCATCTTTTACGGTACTACGATATAATTAAGAATTAATAGCATTTGTTTCGTAGGAAATCCTATGAATCATAATCTTGTGTTGACAGTTACATTTTTCTAAGAAAAAGTCCCTCGGTTGAAATATACCTCGTAGGTAAATGGTAATTACAGGTAACTCGCGTTTGCAATGCAGAACCAAGGACGTAAATGATTCATACTTACAGGAAATGTTATGTCAATGCCCTAAGCTTGTTTCGTTTTTTGTGCAAATCGAAACAAGAATATACGAAAAGAACGTACTACCGAGGCGATATCGTACATAAAAAGCGAGATTTATACGAATTCTGCCTACTTTACGGATAGTAAATCACACGTACTTTCCAATATTTTCGGAATAAAATCAAGTCTCCAGCTAAGCTTCTACGCTTTACTGTTTTTTAGGTAGAAATAAAAAAAAATATATCGGATATGTTTACCAGCATAGCAGTATTCGGCTTGTCTGCCGTGGATTATATTATACATAGAGAAGAGACTAACCATTATTTTCGAACAAGTGTACCGGAAGTGGAAGCTTCAAGAGATTATTATTATCCACTAATTAACTCATAAGTTTCTCTACAATTGGTCAACAGATCTTTCTAACTTTTGTCTATATAAATTGGGTGCATGTTTGTTTTATATTAATAGGAACATTAGCATATTAACTACATAATGGTATGGTTAAAAAACTTTAGCTCCTATGAGTGATTCGCATTTTAGTTTAATGTTTTTAGACTTTATTCTTATATGTACCTATATAAATATGTTGTACAGTAGGTACCTGGCTAAAATATTAGATAGGCGGTCACCTGAAGATATTTTAATTATACTACATTATTTAAACAAACCGACAATTTTTATTTTAAAATTTATTAAAAACTAAAAAAAGATAAAATATACATGTAATTTAATTAGTAGGTAGATATTTTGTATTTCTACCCATTAGTTTCAGCACAGCGTTAATTCTGCTGGGATACTGTCTATGCAGCTCTTGATACACCTACACTGTTTTATGTTTTCATTATTTTCCCACACCTGCATATTTTCGATAGTTGTTTCGTTTTGTTGTCTTTCATGTAAAGCAGACGTTATAAGGTATTCGACACATTTTCGATCGCTTTAAGACCGGGTGAAATTTTGACCACGGTAGTATCGGTATGTCTACCACTTCCGAAAAACTTTTAAATCGACTTTGCTGTGTGGCACTGCGCATTATCCTTCAAATATGGGTATTCATTTGGGCGCAAATCATTCAAATATGGCATTGCTAAAATGTGGATATACATATTGTTGTTGGTCCATAGTTCCATTTACTAATCTAACGGTCATCGCTTCTCTGACGTTATACATGACCATATCGTGACCACCGGCGAGTATTCTATAGATTTTACCAAACAGCAATAATGAAAACGCTTTGAAGAAGCTCTGTAGTACTGAACTTTATTCATCAAGAAGATGGTAAATAATACAGATGTTATTTCCTAAATCTAAATCTTACAGATATTCTTAACATACGTAGAACAAAAACTTTTAAAAACACTTAAATTGGTAGATTGTTTAGCTTCTTTGTCCATTTCATTATACATATAATGTAAGTCCCTTATAATTCATATTGTTTTGTGAACATGATTTCTTAGCCAATGGTAACCTAAACATATATCTGCGTTTCTAATTGTCCTATCATGAATGTCTTTAGTATGAACAATAAATTTACTCATAAATGCCGGCACTATATTTTGTACAATTTTATAATATAAGGGTAGTATTTAAATAAACTCGCTGTTTAACACTGAGCTACTGCAATGTCTCCAGCATCATCAGTATGCGAGTATAGTGATTACATCCCTAAATGATTCATATAGCCTTATTTTGCAGTTTTTGTAATCTATTTAAGTCTCTGTCATTTGCTAGAAACAAAACCGCTACATTTTTAGCAATATAGTGCATGTAATTTTCAAATGAGAGTTTACAGTCAATAATAACACCAAGATATTTTATTTCAGAAACTAGTTCAATTACTACATTATCAATTACAATGTCCTCATCTGGAGAAACTACAGGTCTACTACTGATAATACCGCTTTTGTCTTTAATGTACATATTTATCTTTAGCTTATTTACTTTAAACGACTGCACAATCACCTTTAAGCTATCATTGATTTTGTTTACAGTAAGTAGAATGCCATCATCTGCAAACTTCTCAAAGTGTCATCTGAAAACAAATTGATCCTACAATCACCACTCACACTTTCAATGTCGTTAATATACCAGATAAACAGCAATGGTCCAAGCACTGACCCTTGTGGCACACCCGAATTTACTATTCTTGCTCCTGACTATTCTCACATCTAGTTGTTTGATATCTGTCTGCCAGTAAAGTTTTTAACCAAGATCTGTATCTCCCTTTATTCCATAGGTACCTACTAAGTTTTTTGACCAACCTATTTCTATCTATACTTTCAAAGGCTTTCTTCAAATAAAGAAACACTGTAATAACTTTTTTACTCTTTTCTATTTCTTCCTTCAATTCTGCTATTACTATATTTAGAGAGGTTTCACAATAATGGCCTTTTCTAAATCCTGACTGAAAATCAGTATTTCATTTTTTTTTT
>SMLS01041536.1:0-25789 GCA_004785975.1 Popillia japonica | reverse complement strand
AGTTTTATTATCGCCTTGATAATGACAGCATTGCTGTCGAAACGCGTTGGCATTTATCCAAGTGTTTGGTGTCCTGTGGGTGATAGTGATCTAGAGTTCTACTGCGGCACCAAGAGATCCAGTGAATATTTGATCATTATTTTCAATGTGTCATTATTCCCAATACATATAATTAACCCTGTCTAGGACCACATCTAGAGCGAGTCTTTGGCTTTTACTTGGTACTGGTGCGCTTTCAGAAGAGTTTAGCTTTAATTACTGTTCCTCATACATCTAGAGAAGCTCTAAGCCAACTTATGTAAATGAGTGAATTTGAGTAGACTATTGCAGTTTGAAAACTTCAGAAACAGAATATAAAGTATTTCGTGCGCGCAAATTCAAACCTGGAGCCCAAAAAATAATATTTTACTCGCTCATTAAAACATGTCACGAAAAAGTGAGTTTTAAACGCTAGTGCGGAAAATTGCATTAATTGATTAATTGAGTAAGACAGTATTACTGTATCATTATGAAAATGTCAATTACCACTAAATTTAGTTAACGGAATCTTATAAATTTTGCAGAATTAATTAAAAACTTATAAAAAATAAATGCTGCCATCTATTACTTATATTCTTAATTATCAATTCTAAACTGACAATTGTAATCATATCATAACCTAAAAAATAATACACCAAGTAATATCGTGGTAATATCTTGGCTGCGCTTGCTCGTGCTTTAAATTCGCACCATTTTCTAGATAAATAGTTATGTTAACAAACAAAAATATGGATGCTTCAAAATAATATAAATAAAATAAAATGCATATTACATCAATAGTGGCCTGTTGAATCACTACTATGTATTTAATGTTTATGCAATTTACTATTAGTGCTATTAGGCATCTAAGCACAAATGTTTGAAAGTGTTTTTGCAGGTGCTGGTATTTGTTGGTTAGGGGAAGACTTTTGCACAAATATGTAAGATTAAAGGATTAAATGTATACAGGTTACCAAATAACTAGATATACAATTGTATTCTTTATGTTCCGAAGGAGTAACCTAGGTACGTAGTCCACCACTCATGTTGACTATTCTGCTCGTGTTGACTATTATGACTACGTAGGAACATGAACGGTTTGGAACTACCGCTAATAAAGGAACTCTCACAAATCGTTTTAAATCCTATAAAAGTTAAGTCATAATATTTCAATCCTTCATTAAAGTCTCTTAGATAATCAGTATAAGTAATTGATGGACTCATCAGTTATGTACGAAGAAGAATACATACAAAGCTTTTCAAGTTTTTTTATTGATTATCTCTAAACTTTTACAATGTATCAAATTGCCATTGCATTGATAAGGTGTATAATTTTTCCATGTAGAGTACAGCTTCATTAATCCCGAGGCATGTGGTACCAGACGTTGTTGGACTTTACGTGTTGTCCGGATTGTCGAATATACCTACATTTTATTATTGAACATAAAGTTACCAATTCCAAATACAACTCAATATTTATTTATTATAGTACGTACATTCTTCTCTATAAGTTGAGGTGCAATGATGGTGCAATGTGTACATGCAAATGTACAGGGCGAGCAACCGGAAGTGACAACCACATGACCGCAAACGTCACAGAAAAGTGTATTTTTTTTGTTTTACTGTTTACTATCCTGCTTATTGATATGTATTGTTTACGTTTTGTCATCTGACATTTAACGTGTTTGAAAACGCTAGTTTTTACGTTTTCTGCGATTTTCCTTTAAGTTTTCGCCTGCAATTTTTTGTGAATATAGCATTTATTGCATAGTAACTGTCTTTTTAACTAAAGACTAGACTAATGCACGGAACGTTCAATATTTACTTAGTGAAAATGGCATTCACGGATGAACAAGACAGGTTCATTGTAATGGCGCATTTTCGAGGTGCTACACAGGCACAAGACGGATCTTGGACATACTCTCTACAGTACTGCATTCAAAATTCAGATTGGAATATCCAAATGAAGACATTGAATATGATCGATTTGCACGACATCGTAACAGGCTCGTATAGCGATTTATGGAGACTGGTAGTGTTGCAAAGCGCAAAGCAGTTGGTACACCACGAGTGTTAACTGAGGAAGCAATAAATGACATTTCTGATAGTATGACAACTAGGCCCAACAAATCGGTTACAGCATATCAACAGTTGTTTCATCGGAATTTCGAACAAAGGCGAAATTATTGCTTATGGTTTAATGAACATTTAAATGAGGCCCAATTAAACACAACTTTCTTCTCCGATGAAGCATGGTTTCATCTTTCGGGTTGTATAAATAGCCAAAATTATCGTACGTGGGCTACAGAAAACCTACATACAAAGAGACGACATTACATCCTATTAAAACTGGTGTGGATTATTTTTCGATGATACAGGTAATGCTGTTCGTTATAGAAATAATATTTTAGAACCGTCCATTAATGAACTCTAGAATGATGAACTCCAGAATGAGTATTTCCAACAAGATGCTGCTACCCGACATACAGCTCATGCCACAATAACATACCTTCAGGAATATTTTGGCAAACTATTAATAAGCAGAGGACGTTGGCCAGCAATATTTTGTTTTTTTCGCTAGCAGCTAGCAAATTTTAATTCACTGATCCCTATGTAATATGACAATCAAACATTTTTCAATCTCACACTCAATCTTTAGTCCAGTTGCTATGTCCTGAATATGGATATTGATGATAACTGTAATGTAATCAAAGTAGCGATTCTAAAACATATAAACAAATAAACACCTATTATCGTGTAAATTCTAAGGTAAAAAGTTGACGTCATCCTAATTTATTGCTTACTTTTAGAGTCAGACTAACCTTAAAATACTACAAAATCCAAACTCGTTAATAACAAAACGATTTCTCAAAAAACGCATATAATATTACGATTTAGAATTCCAAATTTGATTTAAGATCGTAAATATTTCTTCACGCTTGGATTTCTGTATCCTTTTTGTAACGATTTTATTGTGTCTTACATAATTTATTTGAAAATTTCGTGTCAAAAGCGCTGGTTTTTTGAAATGTTCGCTTTTCGTCGTAGGAAATAAGAATGTAGAAACAGTATACGTCCATGTAACCAATTTACATACATATATAATACAGCGATTATGTTAAAATATTCAATACCACTTAAATATGTAACGCTATAAAATTTCTAACGACCGATTAATGTCGAGACAATAAATATGAGATTTCACAATGGCATATTATCTTTAATTCTAAAATATTATTATAAATTATAGATATATGTAGCGTCATCTATGAGAGATAATTTCTACCGTATGCATCCATCATCAGATAGATGCATACGGTACCTATCAAGGTATCATACACTAAGGTACTACTGTACAATAAAATGAGTATATTCTTATATAGATGGCACTGCATAATACCTGCTTGCTATTGCCAACTATTACCTTCAAAATAAAAAACAGAAAACTTAATCAGAAAAGCATTGATAGTTACGCTACCTGTTGGATGAAAATTCTACGTGGTGAAAGAAAAATATTTATTCTTATGACAGGATAAATTTTAGCACTACGAAAGTTACTGAAGTATCATTTAGAGGTCGCTAAATTTAGATTCGTTTACACAATACGACTGCATTCCTAAGAGTATTGTGTAAAGTATTATATTTATCGAACTTCTACATATACAGTATTTGAAATAAAAGTAAAAAATATTAAGAATGGTAAGATACAATTATGTAAAATATAAATCCAAAAAACTTTTGTTCAATTACAACACGAATGCCAAAATTAACATCTCACTTATAAATTGTAATATGCGCCGCCTATGTATAGAGCATACATTTACCTCGATCGAAATAACGCAAGGCATCGCAAAAACAGCTGTCAATGTCATATAAACTACGAAATAACACTGATGTGTCAGTTTGTTTAAATAGCTTTGAATGAAGAGTTCAATAATATCAATGTGATTAGGTATGAAAATACAATCGGAGACTAATTAATAAAAGAACTTTTATTTTAAATGCATCCAATCCATGGAATTACTTTAAACAACGATTGAAAATCATTAACTGTAGTAAAAGTAAAACTATTGTTGTGAAATAAAGATAGTTTCTTAGTTGCAATTTTTGTAATCGTAGTGGTATTTTCCTTATTATTACAGAATTCTTAGTTCCATGTCTGCAACATCTACATACATTCAACATTCGGAACAGACTGACTCTGATTGTGCGTTGCACACATGCTAAATATCGCCTATCGCTACTGCGCCTAGATATACATATTTGTTAAAACAGTGGCGCGACGAATATTTCATAAATATCTTTGTCATTTTTTTTCCTCGTATCTGGGAAGGAATTTGCGCAAAATATTTTGGATTTAAGTTTAATAAAATAATATCTTTCAATTTTTCATAGTCTTTACTCTTATTTCAAATACGTATGTATACATTATAGTACACAATTTAGCAATAATGGTATCAACCCAATCATTAACAGAAGTTCTTTTGTTTACTATGAGCAGAAACAATAATAATTTTTCTCGCTACAATATTTTATAATAATAAAATGATAATTACAACAACTGACAATAAAATAAAAACGCAAATTATTACTCATCGTGCTGCATATTATAGGAAGTGAAGCTAGGTAGGTACTATCAGAATGGACCGAGAAGATCTTGATTTTTCAGTATGATGGTCCAGCAGCTCTTGTAAAATGTAATACTTGCGGAACCTCACACTTATACAAAAAAACAACAATAGTAAAAGATCAAATTAGTAAAGTCCAAACGATCTAGCGGTATAGCTGCTCACTAGTAACGGTACCAAACTGTATCTTCAACAGTGAGAAACTGCTCAAAAGTTTTCTATTCGATTTATAACAATCCAAAACTCAGACAATCGAAACCATTGTTTCCAGATTCCAAAAAAATATTGTTTTAACAAAAAAAATATTGTTGCACACTACTAACTACTAACTAATCGTAGTAAGCTAATGTCACGAGATTGGCTAGGGTAGACAGTGTATTTTAATTATTTTTCAAAACTTCAGTTATTAAATAGAACTAAAAAATAAGAATGTTCAAAATATTTTTGCAGGTAGCAGTGGTGTATGTGATTGCCTAAACCATCTTTTTTTGAGTGTAATTGGATCTAATCAGATGATGTGTTAATATTTATTTCCCTAGTTTCATGTCAATTGTCCAAACGTCAGCAATAGTTGTTGGTAGTATGCAGTAACACATGCATTGATATATTTGCCAATAGAATTTATTTTTTTTTATTAATTCGTAAATTTCACTCGTTTGTTCCAAAATTAAACAACCATAACCATTAGCCATTAAAAAATAGTCATAAATGTGTTTTCTCACGCCCTTTTGGATGCAATAACATTATTATTACTAAAAGTTTAAATTTTGGCGTGGCTTCCAACCGCATTCCAAAGGAAGATATTAGGAGGATATTTCCTCAGTAGAATCATCAGTTTACTTGCCTGAACTGACGATTTCTTGATGTATTAATTACACGTTCACCCAATGATCACCTAGGTTACTCTGTATATAAGGAAAAGGAACTACTACGTAGGAATCCGTCATATATCACTACCATAAAGCTTTCTTGTCAGAAACTTAATTTTCTCAACCCGACAATACCATCAAAGAATTAAAACATATCACCCCTCCTCTTCACAAATCCTTAAGGAAATACCGAAAACGAATAATCAGCAATCCACTATTATTCTTTCCTATACTTACACAATATTAACACCGTTCTCAAACCTTTAATCAAAATCTTCTGCATTCTTCCCTCACAATGTTTTCTCCAATAAAGGCTTGTATAAAATTCCAAATCATTGTCATTTGGTAAGCATATGTGAAACCAAACGCTCAATTCATATTAGGCTCATTCGATAAACACCAACTCTATATGGAGTTAAATTACTCAACAGGCTCAGCCTTAGCAAAATATTTGTTTGATATGAACCAGAAAATTCTATAATAATTACAGATTCTGTTATCAGCGAGTCGTTATTTTTCCCGTTAGAAACCCAAGCGAACAAAATGCGGAACATTTAAATTGAAAACCACTCTGAATTGCCAGTACTTCCAGAGTATTTGTTTTAATTATTTGTAAATTGCTATCCTTCGTTAAATAGAATGTAATATCAGTAACTAACTTAAAATATTTCTTAGTTATTATCGCCTTTCTGAATTCTTAATACAGAACATTTATGAAAACTTTAAAAACAAATAGGTAAGTAACAAATTTGCATCAATTCCGTTATATGAATTAAAGAAAGCTGCGTTACATAATCGACATATACTATAACTTTATCAAATCCGCGCTTAAAGAGTCAAACAAAATGAATAAACAAACAATGGTAAATATTTTCTTTTCTAGGCCCATACTTCATAGTTTATTCAACAATTTATTGAAATTATTTTTTATAGCGAAAACGCAATTGGGTGCCTCATCATTCTGACCTTCACATTTCAGCGTATTGCCCGTATACATACATATGTATATGTAGAATGGGGACTTTTCTGTGTCGCGGCGTGATGGAATTATGACTTTGATTGAAGATACAGTAGCACAACTACAACGCATCATTACCTGAGGTAGTATAAGAACTTTTTCTGTCAAGGTCACCTGGCTAAAAATAACTATGCTGTTGTACGAACGTTGCGGTACGAGTATGCCAAATGTCTTATACCTACAATTAGTACTGTAATTAGATGTAGTAAAATTATTTCTGTGCATTTAAAACTTTTCAGTTGGGACAGAAATGAAGAGTTAACAATGAAGATATAAAATAACTAATTTATTAGATTGCACTATTTGGTAAGTAGGTAGGTACTAATAAATCATAGTAAATATTATGTCATTGCCGTTGCATATATTTTATAAATAATACAACAATAACCAATATTTTTTAGCTGGAACATCTGTGTCCTACTTGAATACAATACGAATTTGATGGTAATTTTGCAACTTCTTTTAGGCATTTTTCTTGTTTGGCGGCAGATGAAATAATCTACGAAATAAGCTATGACTACATCGTAAAGTCTTAATTGTTTATCTAGTTATTCCTTAATAATTTGAGAAGAGATGATCACATTAAGTATAACCCTTTACAAAAACATCGAATGTGTCATACTTTTTTGAGAATCAAGAAATTATGATATATCTTTCTCACACAGGCAAAGCCACTTATGCTTCTTATTTGGGATTTGATGTTGCACTACGAGCTTATGATCTACTGTGCCCCCTTACATGGGCTATAAGTTGCTGGAATTATACCATACCTAGTGCTTTTATAAACTGTAATAGCTGTGATGGTTTCAAAGAAAATATTTCTTTCTAGTCAGTGACAGCTTTGCTGAAATAACTGTCACAAATTTCTATATCAAGTGTTCGTCCACCGCCTCGCAAAACCTACAGTTGCTGCTGTGTTTCAAACCTATCCTTATCAAGTGTTCCCCAAGGTGATAGTGCCCGGTGAGAAGAGCCACAAGTACACATAGTTTGCTTCTACTTAGTTCTAGCAAAGTTTTTGTTCTTTCCCTATTGAAAATTCCAAGGAATATCTCAGACTATGAAGATTCTCCCAGAAGGTTCTCCTGAGAGTCTCCTCCCTGTCCTTGAGTTCTCGTTTAGAGGTGCTCATTCCTATTCTTCAAAATGGTTCTGGTCCTACAAATGATGTTATGGTAACCGTCTTTCCTAATAGGTTAGCTTTGTGATTTCCATCAATTCCAGTGTGTCCTGGTCCCCAGCATAAAGCTTCTATTTCGTCTGTTTAGATTGTAGTGAGTTGTGAGTTGTAGTGAGAACTTGACCCCATTAGGACTGCTTGAACGTCACACCAAATTTCAGTGCTTTACATCTGATAGTTCCTGTCAAGATTCAGTTGACCACATCTGCCAATAGCAAGAATATCTTCTTTGAGGATTCTGGAGTAAATTTCCATGAGTATTTGGCTCCTGATCCGAATACCACTGCACCTGTTCCTTTATCACTTTTGTAATCATCCATATACCTACCATAATGATATTTGCGTTTAGGAAATAAGTGAATAGTTCCCCTTTCCCTTCTCTCTTATTGCTATCTAGGATATAGAAGTTTGCATACATATTTCGTTGTCCTCAACACAGCGTTTTTGTATCTTATATCTAAATAAAATTTGGTGGTCAAACATTGACAACGCTAACTTTCGGTCTTGATATCACTATATGACCACTACAACAAACAATACTCAATAAACTGTATACTACCCACGCTACATATGTGGGCTGTACTTTATGCTTTAGATCGTACAATTAGAAAGTGTCGTTAGTGTACCTACGTATCTACATTTAAATAGCAACCACAAAATCAATATTTATCCAAGAAAAACCTAGAAATTAATTTGTTATTTAGATTGCAATATAATATCGGATCCGTTACAAACGCTCAAATTTTAATCCCAACTACAAGCACTTCATTATCTTCGATCACGGATAAAATCAATAGCAGACCACCCATACTTACGTGATGTTTATTGGATCTTCATAAAGTACAAACCTATTCTAGTTAATATGCGTATCACGCAAATAACGTGCTGCGTATGTTTGATCATTTAACATGGAAGAACATCCAGAATATCGTATAATAAATTTACTGGCGTTTTATATTATCCAAAAGCGGATCTTTAACAAAACATACATACATCTATTCAGAGTTTAAACAAACAGCAAGAAATGCGACAGGTAATGGCATTGACATTTATGAGCGTGAGCACGATGCTATAATAGGTGAAAAGTAATGTTTTATTGTTATTTTTATTTTTCCAGATTCTGTCATCTTTTTCTGGTACATGGAAAATCGATACTATCGATCGATATTTGATGCTACAGTAATTCAAATAAAAGCTGCCGAACGGTGAAAGTAACATGTTTCCGGGATGGATTCTACACTTGACATAGTGAGGTTTTTTAGTGGATGCAAGCGCCACACACTGGTGACGGATCACGTCATTGATGGTGTGGTGTTGAGGCATTTTTCCTTACTCAAAACAAAACAAAACTATTGTTCGATTTAAACATTCATTCATGTTTCAAACATGATTAGTCTGTTTTCTTCCTTTTTTGTCATGGTAATCGTCTCTAACGCGTATGCGTTGGTCTTATTAACGTTTTGTATATTATAAGAAAAACGTAAGAATAATATAGTCATTACAGGAATGGAAATGAAAGAAAATGGCAAGGAATTGGAAAAGCAGGTACAAGAATGGATCAATAAAGAACTTGGAGTAAACAGTAGAATAAAGGAAACAAGGAAAATTACACAGAACAAAGTGTTGATCACAATGGCAAACTTTGAAGAAAAAATGGAGGTAATGAGAAACAAAAATAAATTAAAAGAGAAAAGAGTTTATATTGATAGTGACTTAACGCCCCAGGAAATAAATATTCAAAGAAAACTGAGACTTAAAGCAAAGAAAATGCGAGAAGAAGGAAAAATTGTTAAAATGGGACATCTAACACTGATAATTGATGGAAAGAGGTTGACTTGGGGTGAAGGCGACAATAAGCTCGTCGAAAAGGGGCCAACAAACTAAAAGGTAACAGTACAGTGCAAACACTAACCTGAACGACAGGGCAAATTAAAGGACATGACTTACGAAATAAGAGAAGAACAAATAATAAATGGGAGGAAGCTGCAAATAATGACAAGGAAATAGAGAAGGAAAGAGTCTGGAAGAAGCAAAAGAAACATAAAATAAAAGTGAGTCCATGGAATGTGAGAACAATGCTAGAGTTGGGTAAAATGCTGGAGATCGCTTCGGAATTGCAACGATATAAAATACATATCGCAGCTCTACAAGAGATAATATGGGAAGGACAAGGAAGGCTAGATAAGGAGGGCTTTACAATGTTGTATTCAGGTGGCAAAAGACAAGGACAGCAGGGGGTTGCTTTTGTAGTACTGGGTGAAATGAGGGAGAAAATATTGGAGTTCAGGGCAGTTAACGAGAGAATAGCATATCTAAGAATAGAAACGGACCCCTTCAAGTTATCGCTGCTGAATGTATATGCTCACACTGAAAATACTGATGATGAGATTAAAGATGGACTATATGAGACGATACAGGAGGAATTAGAAAAAATACCAAGCGAAGATATAATTGTGATGATGGGTGATTTCAACGCACAAATAGGTAAAGAGGATTTCATTGCACAAGTAGCCGGAAAACATACAATACATGAAAAAACGAATAGGTAATAATGGACAACGATTATGCAGATTAGCCACAGAAGCAAATATGACAATAAGTAGCACAATGTTTCCGCATCCAAAACGGCATAAAGTTACGTGGATAGCACCAGATAATAAAACACAAACGCAAATCGATCATGTACTAGTTACAAGAAGAAGACAATCATCAATACAGGACGTGAGAACGTACAGGAGAGCCTGTGTGGATTCGGATCACTATATGGTAACTGCAACAGTAAAACAGAAAGTCAAGAACAAGATAAAAACTAGGAAAAAGCAACACAATTGGAATATAGAAGTATTATGTGAGATGAAAAGAGAAGAGAATATGCAGAAGAGATTAAAATACAAATAGAAAAAGAGAACATTGAGGGAAAAAGCATAGATGAAAGTTGGGAGCATATAAGGGCTAGCATAGAAGAGAGTGCAAAAAAGTGCATAGGCAGAAAGAGGAATGAAGCAAGAAAAGAATGGTATAATGAAAACTGTAGTCAAAGGGTTTTAGCTAAGAAAAAGGCAAGACTAAAATAGATAAAAACTATGCGAAACGAAGATAGAGAAGAATATGAAAAAATAAGGAAAGATTGCAAAAAAATAATAAGAAAAAGCCAATATATAATCGTCTCTAACGCGTATGCGTTGGTCTTATTAACGTTTTGTATAAATCAAAGGATACGGCATCAAATGTATTACTGTTAATATTTATAATTGATATGATTTTTATTAATAAAAGTTATGTCAAGCAACACATACTTTAAGTCTGTACTTACATAAAAATTTTATACAGCGTGTTTCACATTAAACTTGTAAAAAGTGTACTTTTTTCAAATGGAATGGCCCATATATTTTTATTTTGATCATACGATCATCTGATTCTGAACAAAAGAAGTCAAAGTCATTTTTTTGTGAAGCTCATAATTTCTGTGAAAAAAGCAATTTCTCTAGTTCTTGTTACTGAATCTCCACTGTATGCAAATAAGAAAACAATAGCAAAATCATAGTAACCATTAACAGAAAAGTGAAGTACGTAAGTGTCAAATTTAATTTTATATCAGTCAGAATATTACTATTAGTGATACTCGTCATAGTATTATGCCAGAAATAAAGTCGTGTAGAAAACCCAAGATGAGTAAAGATAAATGAACAAAAATCTATTTCCTCAACCTTCTGCTTCATTCGCTCCTTCTTTCCATTTATTCTTACTTCCTACTACATTCCTGATGTAAAATACTCAAGCATTTCCTGTAACTCCTGTTTATCTTGTTGTTTCTGTAGCTCTTCGTTAACTTCTCTCTCTTTTTCTCTTCTTTCTTTCTGTGTTTGTCTTTCTCTTTCTTTTTCATCTCTCTCTGTTTGTCTTTCTCTTTCTTGTTCTTGTCTCCGTATTAAATCTTCCATAAACTTCTTCCTTTCTTGTATCACAGTACTCGTACTCGGTATTGTCATTTTTCGGAGCTCTTACACATCCCTTGATTAAGTTGTCCCCTTCCTGTATTTGATCTACTTCTCCCTCTTCTGCTATTACTCATTTTGTCTACTGATCGCCGCACGTTGTTGGTCGCCAATTATTTGTAATGATAATACTAAATAACTTTTAATACTTCCCTCTTTTATTTATATTTTAATGCAAAATAACGGACATCGACATTTTTTAAATTACAACTCATCTGACATTTTTTTAAACTGACATCCTATACTAATACTATATTAAAAATAATCCACTACAATAGGTACCTATCCTCTGGTGTTACTGATGCAAGTTGTCCTTGTTTTCTTCTGACAGTTTCCATTTCTGAAATGCATTATTTTGTATTTACATATGTAGGTAAATTAGTACGGATCTCTAGTATCTTATATAACATTTAATACTGCCAATAACCACCAATTACGGTTACACTTGAAATTGTAATAATAAATTATAATTCATCAGAAATGTTAACTATTACGGTAACACAATAGATTATTTTGTTTTATTTCTCTGTACATATTAACATTGTCGTACTAATAATAATATAGGTCAGTACGTAAATAATTAATGTTTACCTATTCGGTTAAGCGCTATCACTTACGAAATTACAAACAGCACCGTTACTGACAAGTGTAAATTACTAGCAAAATTAAAGAGTGAACACATCCAATTAGCATACGTAAAATCGTAATTGTTTTGCACGCTTAACGTTCATGTACTCACAGGCGAAGTGTACCGCACACCTTTTATTAAATAATTGTTTATTTATACGATATGTCTTCAAATTATCAGGTATTGCCAATTACAAGAATGTATTCATACGTACGTACACGATTACTAAATGTCACGGAGGATTATAAAACTATTAATGCAAGCTAAGAAAAAGTAGTAATAGTATTCTTACTTATTTAAACGATTTGTCGGAAAGGTAAATAATAAGTGCTTGTGTAAAATATTTAATTGCAATTTCCAAGAAAAAACAGAAAAGAAAAACAATTTAACACAATGTACATGATTTGAAAATAGCGTTGGCGAGGTTATAACTTCTGAGATGATGATGTGAATTCAATTCACATATGTTGTACTCATGGTACCTAACAAGAGCTTTCTGAACCAGCCGCGTTACTTCTAATTATTTCTATGGAAAGCTTTAGCTACACACAGCTTTGTGTCTAAAGTGGTCTAGGAACGTGGAGTCTTATGCAACCGGCCGTTTCTGATGTGGGTTCCAGGGCATACTAATACCAAAGGAAATAATATGGAGGATGAACTTGCAAGACAAGGCGCGGATATGCCTTTGAGTCGACCAGAATTCTTCCTGGAGCTGGAGGGGACTCACTGGAATGAGACAGTGTAAAATCCTGGGTGTTCATCCTTACCAGGATATGCTCCATAAAGCTATCTCCATGAGCAGGCCCCGGCTAAGGATACTAACAGGCATCCTGACTGGGCACTGCACACTGAACAAACACCTGTTTCGCATGGGCTTAGTAAACTCTCCCCAGTGCAGAAGCTGCGGGGACGTGGAGAAAACTCCCGTGCATCTCCTTTCCGACTGCCCTGCTTGGGACGAGGAGAGGCGGAGCTACTTTGGAGTCGCGAGATTGGACGAACCCAAACTGGAAAAACTAACTCTTGACCAGCTTACAAACTTTTTCTCACGGGTGCAACTGGGATGGAAGGCCTAAACGATATGGGGACACAATAGGTTCATTTGGCCGAGCGGCCGCACCGGGTTACCCGACCATGGGCACTTAAAAAAAAGGACCATTGCTGACTTGCTTAGTGTCATTACCCTCTAAAATATCTCCTCAAAAAGATGGGCGAAAAAGTTAATCAAGACACGTGTCGATTATGCGAACTGGAAATTGAAGCAACCTAGCACATACATATGTACTTTGCGAGTGCATAGTATTAGGTGGCAAAGGTTTCAGCATCTAGGGCAGACGATGCTAACATCTGAACAGATTAAAGCTTCGGCACTCAAACTAATCCTGGAATTCGCTGAGAACAGCGCATTAGAAGAGCACTAGTAAAGGAATAGGGCATTTACAATAAGTCGCAGTGAGAAGAGATCAATGGAACCTTCTTCTTACAATACATTGCAATACATAGTCGAGGAAATATAGTTCAATCGTTCAAAGTTTCGGGATTTGTCAGAAGTTTTTAAAATTTTCAAAATCAATTTGGGTTTGATAGCTTCTCGTACCCATCGTTACATTCAAATTCATACTATTTACAAATTAATCATATACGAATAGAGAAATTTTTAACAAATTCTTCGTCACGTACCGACCATATTTATTTCCTCTTTTCGCCTAGAAAAACATTTTTGTATATTATTACACAATAATACTAGCACAAACACATCACTGTTACGGCATGATATAAGTAAGTTGTCCTGCCACCTGCAGTCATCCGTTTCTCACCTAGTTACCTGATAGTTTTAACTGGAAGGCCCAGTACATAAAGAAGAACGCATTGTAACTATAACACAAAACCAAATCTATACCATATATGTACGTATTGAAAAAGTGGCAAGACAACTTACGTATTGCCCTGCTAAAATATCGTCAACGTCCGCCTATATATCTGTGTATGTATGTATGTACATACGTGTTAGTACCTTATATTTTCCCAATTTAATTGTATGATTAGAGTGTGTTTTGTGTATCCGATGTCCTCTGCTGTCTGCGTTACTGTCTCTGCTGCAGTACTGCTGCTTGAAATCCTCTTTCTCTTTCCCGGCGGATTTATTTTTTTCTACGCACTTTAATTTTGATTGTCGATATCTAACTGGCACTTATTATTCGCTCTTTTGTAGATTCCACTACTTGATACTTTTAAAGATGTTTTCTGTAATTCCAGCTTGAAATTTATCGTTGTTATGCAAAAATGAGTGTAATTATGTATTGTGTATGTTTGTGATGTGTTTTAAAATAAATTTTGACGAATAAAATATTAGTTATAATCTGGGTTTTTGGATTATTCCCTGTGCACGTAGCTGACTGGACTTTTATTTAATTCATTAATTAATTATTAATTAATGTAATTATTTTAATTTAATTCAATAGTTTTTAATTTTTATTTAATGGTAATAAGGAGATAGTAGAAACAGTAAGTAAATATTATTGTTAAATTATTTGCTTCAATAGCAAGTAACATTAGAGTATTATCCCTACCTTGATTTTGATTTACTCAAACAGGTTAGGTCTCTTGATCAGGTTTAGGAGACTATTTGGTTAATCCTGCTCCAGCGGTGACTCCAATGCGCTTTGCACAGCAAACCCTCGTTGACTTAGTGCTGTGCATTTGAAGAGAATGTGAGAGGCTTTTTCGCCTCCTCATTACAGAGTCTACATAAGGGTTCATCTTTGTAGATCCTCATCTTATGCAGGTGACTTCTTAGACAGCCATTAATCGACACGGCACTGTCGTCAGCTGAACCCTATTTAGTGCTATTAAGTCAGCAGTTAATCGTTTTGACGGTCGTTCTATCAGCCGTTTGCTGTACCTGTGTCCAGCTTTGATTGGTTTATTTCAAAGTAAACTCATTCATTGCACCACGTACTGCACTTGGAAGCCTTCCTTCGCTAGCTGATCGGCACTTAGTTTGCCTGCTATACCCATTCACACCAAGTTGACCTTGTTATGCTTAGCCAAAACAGTTAGGTTTTGCAGAGACTCTCATATTAGGTTGGAGGTTATATGATATGAGAATTAGTGGTGAAACACTGTTTGCTAAATATTTAGGCTTAGTTATAGATATCACAGTTGCAAGTCTTCATGCTTGCATGAATTTAGTCTTATTCCAGCGCCTTAGCATACCTTTGCCATGTAATCGTGACGTCAATTAAAACTTATTTTAAAGTAGTGAAACGTGAAATTTAAATGGCCAAACTGAACAGGTAATAATAACAAAGTACTACACAAATTTTCAAACCATACATTACTTATTCTTTAAAAACCTCAAAGAAACAAATATACCCGTAATAAACATACCCGTAATAAACATCATAACATGGAAATTTACACCGTTTTCAGCGTTTGTTTGGAAAAATAAAAAACACCGATAATAGGATTATCTATAAATTATCCGATTGTTTGTTCGCGCTTTTAAAACGTAATTACATCTCACTCGGCATCACAGTTATGCCGTTTCGAATAAATGTCTTCACATAGACATTACATAAATCTTGGAACCTCGAGAAGCGCATCTTCATTCAATGACGAAATGCATTATCCACATGCAGCCAATAAAAATACCGTACAATTGATTGCTGTAAATTATCATGCGGCATTTACTTGAACGTACCGCAGATAAAATTAGAATAACTAGTTATAAATATAATCAGTATACCAATAATATTTGCTACCTTTTAGGATAAAGTTTAGGTATTTATTATATTTTATATCTATAAGAAAGTTACGTCAGTAGTAGGCCAACTAACTATACATAATAATATATTACATTTTACTACGAAATGTTAACAGCCACTGTAATTACGGTAGTTAGGATACAACGCAATAAAGATATAAAAATGTTGTGCGTTTTTTTGTTGAAAGCTTAAAGAACATAAACATCTTTAAAGGAATTCCCTATTTACATGTTTATGACCATGGCACCTATTGACCTTTTACTGATATGGTATTACTCTCCTAAAACAACGACTGAAAAAATTATTAGCATTGTGTATAATACCATGCAATAGCTCTTGTATTGGTCTTAAAACTAACTTTGTAATACAAAGTTTCTATTCCTGCTTTGAGATTATTGCTTTGAAAATTAGTTCAAGAACGTTTTTCAAAACAAAATTAATTTATTTTAATAACAAAACAGGTGAATATCTAGACAAAAATGCTGTTTTCCTTTATTGAACTCAAAGAACACCAAAACAGTAGCAAAGAGAGCAAGTTTTATTAAAGTATTCGGATATTTATTATTCGATACGATTAAAATAATTATTTCTGGGTGAAAATCAACTTATCATTTAATTTTTTAAGAAAATTTTAATATACATACGTTTTCTTATTTAATTTTGTTATGTATGTCTTCGCAAACACAATTTCTGTCTGCTGCTTTGTAACAAGCACTACATTCTTTTGGTTAATCATATGTATTTAAATTTTAAACTCTATATAAAGTGTGCCCTAGTTCAAAAATGCCTCATTTTATGTTTTTTTGGTTGGTTTAAAGAAAACCCTTAATCTAATGACCATTATCACTGTGCTACCAGCTATTTTAAACACATTCATATTTATACTGTGTGAGTTTTTTATATTGAGATATAGCTCTAAAACACTCAAATATACAAATCAAAAAAGCATCTTAATAAGACTTGTTATAATGGTACCGAACTCGATCTCCTCCCCCCTCTCCTCTCACTTCGGAAAGAAAGGAAGGACAATTTTGAAATCTTAAATGGGAACCCCCTTTATATTATAATTATATAATTATAATATTGCAGATTCAGATTCTACGCCGTAAGTATGTAGTTTTAGTTTGAAACTTTTTTTCGATATGTAACGAACTGCGCTATAATCTCAATATATATATAAAAACACTCAAAAAAGAGAAAACATGTTTCTTTATTTTACCATTAAACTAACATTTCAAAAAGCCATTCAACAGCGAAGAACTTTACTTTATCATACCCATTTCAGAAAATGTGTTCAAAAATGCGCCCTTCCACTTCGATACATTTATGTATTCGCATTTGGAATAATTGCACACAACTGAAAGTGCACAACAGCCGACGACGGGTCGCCGATATGTACAGCAATCGCCAGATACGATGGCGAGCAGTGGGGATGCGCCGTAGTCGTCTTTACAAAGAGGCACGCCCACCTAAACGCACGTGACGTTGCGCCGCCTATGGTGTCTCGCAAATTTAATAAAACCCATTACAACAGCTTCCCACTATTTCTAATGCTGCGCGAACTTACTCCCACCGCTCGCCATCGTATTTGGCGCGTGCTGTAGATGAGATGCTACGGCCGGTTGCGCTTCCCTATGTTCGGCGGCACGCACGTCTGCTGTACATGCACGACAACGGTTGAATGCTCGCGCGTATAGTACAGGCCTTTGTGGAAGAGCACCATAAACCAATGCTTTCATAGCCAGCTCGTTCTTCGGATCTGAATTCGATCGAACATGTCTGGGATATGATCGGTTGGAGACTAACGTTGAGCAGATATGGAGACGAGTTGAGGAGTCATGGTTGACCATCCCTCTCCCTGTCATACGACGACTGATTGAGTCCATGTCTCGTCGTGTAGCGATGATACGCGCAGCTCGCGGGGGATACTCCCGCTTTTGATGCATCCCATCCCAGCAGAGTTACGGCGCTCTCCGCATGATGGTTATACCAGTTTAGTACTACTTGTATACTAGATTTCATTGTACGAGATCAACGGGTTCAGATAATACAGGGATCGCTGGTCAATTATTTCCAAGGGTGTATATCTCTAGGACAAGATAGCAAAAGGTTAAGGCAAGCTATGTCCATGAATATATCCTGCAAATGTAAAAATACCTGAACCCTATCAGCCTAACCCGTCATTCTTTATTCTAAAAATAAAGGAAACAATTGTTGCGAATCATGTCCAAATGGACAAGAGAATTAATTAATTAAGTTGCCTCTGAATTGTAACGAATTTGCTTGCTATACTGGCAAATACGTAATTGCAACGTAGTTCCAGGAGATGGTGACCAGACCTACTAAAATTGATCTCGCGGAGGAGAGTACTATCGTCCGTACTTGGGTTATTGGTTATTGATGGCTTCTTCAGACAATTGCACAAAGGCTTTAACTTTTGAGGTTATGCTTATATTCTGGTGGCCACTATAGGGAAAATACGTTACTAAGAAGCCATTGATCAAATATAAAATGCTCGTAATACTATCTGTAGATGGTGGATTGACGAAGAACTAAGTACTAATCCGAGCAACACAATAACTGTTTCACTTACCAAGAAAGCGGGTATTTTTTTAATACACATACAGCTCGGCCAATCTAGCTTGAGCGGTGACCGGCGCAGATGCAGATGCGAATAAGCATGTATTTTAAAGAGAGACAGGTAATGCCTTAGCAACGAAGTACAATATGTAATTTAAGTTGCATACTGTACTTCTAAGGCTGCTAAGGCATTACCTGTCTCTCTTTAAAATACATGCTTATTCGCTTCTGCATCTGCGCCGGTCACCGCTCAAGCTAGATTGGTCGAGCTGTACTTAATTCTTATTACTATATACAGTTTAAATATTTAATGTTTACCGTCACGTCATTCTAGTATTACAATGTGAACTAAATCAACACGCCAAAGTCAAACTACCATCTGAAAACTAATAGGTACCAGAATACAGATGAAAGCACAAAATGACAGATTGCAACGTTCAATGTTACATTCACTGCTCTAGTCGCCTAGTACTTTTCTGTAAGTATGCATACTACTAAACTTAAACCCTGACGAACTACTAGTACCTCTTCACTTCAATCTTCTTATCGGAACTTAGAACTATATAGGTTATTCCATCTGTAATCCTCACTAATCGTCACTATCACTATCAACCCTTATATCCCCCCATCCTGAAGGACTAAGTTGCGATAGGAGATTGCACTCAGTCCTTCAGGATTATATATTCTAAACGTGCATACGTTTCAATGTACTTCTCACTCATACATCTATTTGCATAAACTTGTAAACATGAATCAGTTGATATTGACGTATCGGTAAATATTCGTGATTCGAACTGTATACTCTATAATAGATATTGCACTCAGTCCTTCAGATATATATATTGTAAATGTTGTGCGCAAATCTAGAGGGCATACGTACAATATGTCAAAATCAAGAGCTCCAAGGTCAACCAACCATAAACATGGACTATAAATTTGTGTCTAGGTTAGAGTGCAGAGAGGTGCTTGCACTCTAGACAACGCTTTCTCTTACGATATGATAGAAGAAAATCATCCAACTATACATGACACTGATTATACACCTTCGAAAATGTACCAGAAAAATGAAATTGAAACCAACTTGTCTCTAGCTTATATCTAACCGGGTAGTCTGCTGTAAGCATTAATGCAGTTTTTCTGTTCTATTTGTTATGTTTTTGATATCTACATCGTATAAGTAGTAATAAGTAGTTTATAAAAATATTGAAACGCATTTGAGGGTTTGAATATAAGAAATGCTAGAATGGTAGCAATAACAAAAATTAACGAAATAAAAATCGATTTAACGTATGTCAGTAATAGTCTCTAATATAATGACTACACTAATCCGTAAGCTTTGAGAATGACACGATCACGTTATGACTATAAGTACACGAAATTCTATTGTTTATTCATTTTTAAACTAGTACGTATACATATTTCAAATCCATAAAGCGATTGATTAATGGTGTTATTGCAAAATACATAGAATACTATACAAAATTCATAAGAACAATGGTTTACTTTATATAATTTTACCATGTGTATGAACAATAGATTTTGTAACGTCCAATGAACTGTCTACGAGTATTATATTTCTTTTTCAATAATTACCATAAAGATTGTTATAACGTGATAAGCTACTATTAGAGATAATATAACTAAGAAGCTATTTCCATATGTGCTTAACCATTCTTAACTAAACAAGTACATTAATTCTATAAACGATGTAAAATTTGCAATTATAATAAAAATAATTAGAATAATTCTTTAGAATGTTAAATTCTTGTAGATCCTCTCGACCTTGAAAAATAAATGGCATGAACACGAAAAGATAAGAAACTAAAATCTGACAAATTACATACTGTTAAGCTTTATTTATGTGTCTTATTAAACAATATTATTACAACTCATGCATTACAAATATTTTGTTATGCTTAACAGAACCAATTCTCGTTTAAATAAAATAGCTACTAGCGTAATTATAACCTTCCGACGCTATAATGTTCACAACATTAAATTATAATTAATATTGCATTCAATATAATCAGAATTTTAATAGCATTCATATATTCACATCAATAGTATTACTTGTATATACAGTACAATTATCTATGTTGTTATTATGTCACAATTTTTATCCAATGAATTTTGATTTACGTCTTTATTAAAAAGTACTTATGTAAATTTTATGGACCTCTGCAAAACGAATGCAATGTAATTGAAGGTTTTACTGTCTTAATCAAATTAGAATATAATGGTTCAGTTGAAATAAGTTGGATTGTTGACAACTTATAATGAGGACCGTACCAGTTTCTTTGGTAATTGCCGCCAAGACTTTGAGTTGAGGGTGATGTTCCACTGCTACCCAATGATCTATTGTGCTTCCCTACATGAGCTATAGACTGTTGGTATTTACCTACAGCTATAGCTATATAGTACTGTAATAGCTGTGATGGTTTACCAAACTAACTGGCACGAATAGCTGCAATTGGCATGCAGTTGGATATCAGGTGTTCCGCAAAACCTGCAGCCGCTATTTTGTTTCAAACCTATCCTTGTCATGTGTTGCCCAAGGTGGCAGTACCTTGTGAGAAAACGCACAAGTACATATGGTTTGTTTCTACTTAATTCTAGCAAAATCTTTGTACTATGCTTATTGAAATTTCCAAGAGATACCTTGGAATATCTCAGACCAGGAAGATTTTCCCAGATGGAGTTTCTGCTCTCTGTCTTTGACTTCTCCTTCATAGGTGCTCATCCACATTCCGCAAAACGGTTCCGGTCCCACAAACGATGTTGTGGCAGTCTTCTCTGCTAATATCTTAGGTTTTTCGTTCATTCCAGTGTGTCTTGGTATTCAGCGTAGTGCAACTCTGTTCTCTCTGCCCAGATTGTTTAATTTTCCATAAGCATTAGCAGACTAATTTCGATTTGATTATGTTACCACTCAGCGCCATTATGCCTGCTTCACTGACGAAGAAAATTGCAATGCTTTGCTTCCGATAGTTCCTGTCAAGATTCAGTTGAGCACATCTTTCAATAGCATTAATTTCTGCTTGGAGAATACTGGGGTAAATTTCCATTGACTCTGGGTATTGAATTCCTGGTCCGATTACTTCTGTCCCTGATCCCCTATCAGGTTTGCAACCATTTAATGGTATTTCCCTTCAGAGAGTACGTGGATTGTTCTGCTCTCCATTGTCTCTTGTTACTCAGCTTTGCAAAGAAGTTCTTTTCGAAGCTGCTCTATAGGCAATTCCCTCCACTCATATGTGTAGAGACATGAGATATAAAATAAACTGCAAGGCGGTGTTTGGGCATCTCAATTTGTTAACGCCTTTCGTGCCTAATTTAGATAACCGGAAGATATAGAATCAACTGTGCACGGTCTTCTTCAATGTTTCCTTTATTCTGTATCTCCCGTGATGTAGGATAGATATGCACATGTTTTTTTATTGACCTATATTTTCATTCCTTGTTTCTTTCAATATTTGGCGTACGTCTTTCGTTTTGTAGCATTCGTTTTGTGTAGTATTGGACCTCAGATCTCAGACAGGACTACATTGCTTATCACGGACTTCCTCTGATCTGTAGTTGCCTAGCAGCAATACCTAAAGAACCAGGTATTTTCAGAATTTTGCACGTTTTGTAGAGATCCTTCAGCATCACACAAAATATCTGATATCCAAGTCCAATGCCGACCGTCTTAGTAAACGTTCTAGTAGCGAATACATTGAATATTGTTAAGAACTAGGACCAATAGAATTACGAAAAGATCTGGTAGAATTTGTCAGACCCGACTTCAACGTTGTTTTTTGTAGAGCGAAATGTATTTCAAATACAAGACTGGTGCAGCAATAAGACGAGATCTATCAAAGTGTAACAGTCGGCAAAGCAAAAACATATATATATATGTATATATAGCGAGAAGCAGAGGACACAATTTGGCATCAGTTTTCGTCTTTTTTGGAATTAGCATTTTTTAATTGTATGTATGTATAACATTTCTCCACCAGACGCTTTGGGGTGGACTTAGTCTCATACCTATTATATGTAGGTAGGTAATAGTAAATAATAATATCTAGACAATAAAAACATTACATGAAAACGCCAGAATAAAAATATTAGTTTTTATAGCAAATTGCAATTGCTACAAAAACGACATGGGTGTTTGCCAATATTTTAACACATTAATACTATAAGTTTTTCTAATAAATTAAAAAAAAGCTTATCTCACAACTTGTTTTTCTCTTTTTTACGATTTCCAATTAAGCGTTTGCTGCTGCCGTAAGTGTCTATTCGAGTTACCAAAAATGCATATTTTAGCGAGTTTTGTAAATTCTTTTGTAAGCTTTCAATTTATTTTTGCACAAGTAGAACTTTGCATATTCAAAGCACTAATTGGCTATTGTTAGTAAATCACCTTTTTCTACCCAGAGGTTAAGATATTCATTGCTTTCAATTTAATATACCAAACAAGAACATGCAATTGATACGTCATCTTAAACTGTAAAGGAGCTTGAAGTGGAACTGTGTTGTCATCTTCAGTAGTAGAACTGCATAGTGTACATAGTTTAGGAAATACAGATTGAAAAAGAACTTACTCACTAAGCTAAGCAACAAGGAAGAATGGGAGGGGAACTATCCACTTACTTCTTCTATGCAAATTAAGCGGTTCCAAAACTGATAAGTAACAAGTGCAGGAGTATTCGGGCCATGCATCAAATACTCAGAACCAATGGGAATTTACCCCAGCGCCTTTTAACCAGAGATTAATACGTATTTTTGGAAGATGTGCTCAACTAAATCATGACAAGAAATGTCGGAAACAAAGCATTGAAATTTTCTCCAACAGCCAATCATCCATAATGGCGCTGAGTTCTAACTCAGCTCGAAATTAGTCTGGGAGTGCTTAGGAAAACTAAACAATCTAGGCAGAGAGAACAGAGTCGCATTATTCTGGGTACCGGGATACGCTAGAATCAGTAGTAACGAGAAAGCTAATCTATTAGCGAAGAACGTTGACACAACGTAGTTTGTGGGACTGGAACCGTTTTGAGAACCCAAAGACAGGGAGCAGAAAATCAGAGCAACCTACTGGGACAGTCTTTCTGGTATGCGATACCACAAGGTATTCCTTGGAAATTTTAATAAGCTAAGATCAAGGAGCATTCTAGAACTAAGTAGGAACAAACTATGGGTACTTGTGGGTTTTCTCAAAGGGCACTGCCACTTTAGAGGCACCTGACAAGGATAGGTTTGAAACGCCATGGTGCACGGCTATTGTAGTGATTCTTATCAGTTATTTGGCAAAGTTGTCATTGACGAGAGAAAAATACCTTCTTTGAAACCATCAGAGCTATAACGGTTTATTAAAGCATTTAGAATGGATGCTAATGGAGTTACAGCTGTGGGTAAATTCCAGCAATTTATAGCTCACGTACGGGGCCACAATAGATAATCGATCGCAGTGCAATATCACCTTCGACTTAAATTCTAAACTCTACATATGTCTATACACTACCGAGCAAAAATGATCGCTGCGGAAATTACAATAAACTGCTACATGCTTTGTGAAACTAAACATATATTCAAATAAAAACATGTTTTTTTTATAACACGCTGTTGTTTTTTATAACATATTTATAATAAAAACATAGAACGGAATAATATTTTTTGTTTTATTATTCTTGAAAGTAACCGCCTTCGGACTGTATTTTTTTTTTGCAAATATTTGGCAATCGTGAGACTAGTTTTTGGAAGCGATTGTGGCGGCCAAACCATATTTATGAGGACACCGTCTCTTTCTTTTTCTTGCAAATAATACTTACAAAGTCGGGAGCTAACCCCAACTAATTAATCTTACTCTCAAAGGAATAGCGTGATGCTCCAAAATGTTTAGATAATTTTCTTTTTCAAAATTCCTCCAAACGAGCACAGAACCACTTCCATGCTTAACAGTTGGTGCAACACATTCCGGCAGCATCCTTTCACCAGCTCTTCTTCTAACAAAGGTGCATCGATTCGTACCGAAGACTTGAAATTTGCTTTAGTCCGTTCATAGTACCTTTGACCACATATTCATGTCCCAATCGTTATGCTGTTTGGCCCATTCCAATCGTTTCTTACGGTTTTGCGACCGTAGTAATGGATTTCTGGCAGCTATTCAATCATGCAATCCAGACTTCGTTAACCGCATCTTCACTGTTGTGAACGACACCGGATTTGCGCCGCCTTTATTTAACTGTCCACGAATTTCTGGATTTTCGGTGTAGTCATTTTGGGTCTTCCGGAACGTCTTCGTGGTGATGTAGTTCCAGTTGTCTGATAACGTTTCACCGTTCCTTGCACTTCCCAATAAGTTCATTTCAGTTTGTGTGCAATTATTCGTAAGGAATTGTTTTCTCTATGTAGAGCTATTATGGCACTACGTGTTACCGGAGTTAGTTCTCTTTGTTTTGGCATAATATAAGACAGAAATTAAGTTTGCTTGACAACTTTCACATTTCTTCATTTATTGACTTGGGGACATACTGGCAATGTTCCTTGCTCTAATATCGTTAAAAAACTATTAATTTACTGATGAGTACAGTTCTTGTAATAAATGCCCCTGTATTTACTCTAATTATAGAATATGCAGCTATTTAATTTACTTCCTTGCTTTTATTTGGTAAGTAGGTAATATCATTAAACTTTGACCTAGTTAACATTTCAGTAAGAAATAAATTTGTCTATTTGCACTGGAATTTTAGTAGTGAAACAAGTATACATATCCACACAAAGCGGAAACGAATATCTGTGCTGGTATAAATCAGTAAAAGAAATTTAACTGAGCGATGAATGGAACACGACCTCAGCCTTAAATCTTTTGTTCCATTGAGAGAACCACTTCTAATTCAGAAAACATGATACTGATGTAATCGAGAGAAATGTACGATTCTGAACCCATTTCCTCGAGAAGGTCGAATAGTAAGATGAATAGAAGAATGTGGTTAATCTAGATACATTTAACACGCATTACTATTGTCCATACATACTCGAAATTCCAATGCATCTGACGTAAACGCAGTTAATAAACAAAATGTGTAGTCAATTTTACTGGATTATGTAAGATATTTTTTTTT
>SMLS01041504.1:0-13213 GCA_004785975.1 Popillia japonica | reverse complement strand
ACTTGATCACCGTCTAGGGTGACGCAATCGAGTCCGGTACTTCTGGCTAATTTCGTCGCTACGTCTAAATTTCGACAAATCAACGTTTTCGCGAATAGGTACCTCATCGGTTTGTCGTAGATCTCCTCGTAATGCAGTTTCGATACCATGGGAATAGCATCCTAAAATTGTTCGATAAAAAAATTAAAATCATCAATCATTTAAATAAGAAATATCTTACCGAATCCTGCGGATAATCAATATCTCGCACGGTTAATCTGTTTATAGGCATGAATGTGACCTCCCCGGGTAATTTCTGCCGGTTCATCTCCTTCAGGATCTGGGTACCAACTTTGTCGGAATCGATTACGTGATGGAATAATCTGTTTCCGGCTGTAACTTCGACTGCGGTGTAAATAGATTTATCACAATTCAGGTTTTCGATCAGTAATCCGTAATAGGATTTGGCGATTTCGGCTTCTCTACCGCCGCGGCTTATAAATGTGTCTAAAACCTTCCGTACACTGTCACGCCCGTTTAAAATTGGTTTACCAGCCATCGATCTCAAAGCCTGATCCGCTTTTGCAAGATCCTCTTTTAAAGAGGATAAATTTTGTTGCACGTTATTTTCTTTCCTCCATAACTCACTAAAATTAAATTAATTAATTTAATTCTACATTTTACGAATCTGAATTATTACTTGCGAGTAGTTTGATATTGATCCTTGCTTTTCTTCAACTCGTAACACTGTTTATTATGATCGTCTATGCACACCCTCTGCCGTTCCATCTCTTGTGTTTGCTCCTCGATCTTCTTATTCAATTCGACCTGTTTACTAGCATCCCGCTTTAAATCATCGATTAACTTATCTCGATGATCACGTTTATCCTTAATTTGCTTATTTAAGGATTTTAATTCATTCTGTATCCACCGATCTCGATCATCTTTCGAAGTAAATTGGCTACCACGACCTTGTTTAGCGTAGAGTTCTTTACGCTTCTGCTCTTTCAATGTCAACTCCCGAGTGCATTCTTCTTCCTTCTTCTTCATAGCTTCGTATTGTGGTTTAACCTAAATAAACAGACAATAAGATTTGATTGGATTTAATATAAAACTTATACCTTCTCTAATTCGGCTTCTTTCTCCTTTATCGAGTGCTCTAATCGTGCCAATTCATTTTCTGCCCTCTCTTTCGATTTATTATCGCCTTGCACCTCTTCGGATAAGTCCCTTATCGTAAGATCCAGTTTCGCTTTCTCTTTAATTAAATGCTGGTGGTCATTGTTTAAAATATCCCGTTCCTCCTTCAGGCTACTAAGTTCCTTCTTCGTCTCCTTAGATTTCCGTGTCAATGTTTTAATTTGATCTTGTGCCTTCTTCAAATTACCCGCTAATTTCTCCTGCTCCGTACCCGACTCATCTCGCTGTTTTAACAACTGCAACACAAAAATATTTAATTCAATGAAACACAACCTCTAAATAATCTACTTACATCATTTAGTTTCTTTTTATTCTCATTTAATTCGACCTCATGAATGATATACTCCAAAGCGCGACGAGTCTTATCATGCTGCTGATATTGTTTCAATTCCTCTTTTTCTTCCTCTAATGTGCTTAATCTCTCTTCGATGGTGCGTAAAAATTCCTCAATTTTCTCGAGTTTTCCTTCGGTTTCTTTCAAAATCGTCATAGATTCATCACGCCGTTCGTCGTATACTCTCGTACCAGCAACTTCTCTTAATAATTTTAATCGATGAGCATCCGGAGCGGTTGCCATTTGATTAATCTACACAAATATACTATTAACTCTAAAAAAATACGCAAAACGTAAATAAAAAACGTACCTTTCCCTGTTTTACGATGTAGTACGGGTTAGAATTTGAAAACCCTGCAGATTCTAATAAGTTCATCACCTCACTGCGCGGCACCACCTTTTTATTGAGGAAATATTGATCTTTTTTGGCACCGATTACTCGTCTCAAAAATATTTCATCTTTCTCAATCTAAAAACCACCTAATGGAAACACGACAATTTAAGGATATTTACTTCAAAACTTACTGGCACTCTATTATCGGAATTATCGAATATAATTTCTACATATGCAGAGACCACTCTCGGCCCTGTTCCTTCATGTAGTAAAGATTGTCGTTGCTCAGGTCGTAAATGTGAGAATTCATCGCTTAATACAAACTGTATCGCTATTTTAAACGAATTTCAATTAATTTTATGTATTATAAGAGGGAATATGTAACATTATAATTACCATAGAAGAAATTACTCTTTCCAGATCCATTACGTCCGACTACAACATTATGTCGCTTATCGAATGGTTCGACAACTGTTTGATCTCGATAACTTTTAAAACCCTGGATAATAACCTAGAATCATTACATTTTGATCACGATTAAGTTTACATAATCATGTTCTAGCACAAAATTCAAGCAGAATTAGAGTCTTTTGGCTAGCCATAATGATACACAGCAACGTCAATAATAACAAATGTTTTACCTGTTTTATATGCATGTTATTTGTACTTAATAACTAAACTATAAATTAAATTAATCCTATCTTAATAAAAAATTCATAAATTAATAAAAAATAGCTTATTTTTTTGCTAATACACGCATAATAATACACACAACAAACATCGCTGTCATTTTTTTACCGCGTCCTATTTTATTTGAATGATGTTAGCTACAAAAACAAATGTTTATTAATTTTAATTTATTATATTAATGGATAATGGTAGTATAAAAAATAAAATTAATATAAAATTTTCTTTAATTTTTAGAAAGAATTAAGTAAAATATGTTTAATTAGAACCTTATAAAATAAGGTTTACCTCTAGTTTTAAGAGCTAATTTCACTCGAATGAATGTATCATCTGAAATTAGCGCCAAAAATAAAAATGAAGTTAGTTATAACCTCTAAATAAGTATTAATTTGATAAATTTAATTTTTTAATATAATAAATTAATTTTTTACTATTATAATGTATAAGACTAATTTTAACATACCGGGAACTATATCTATCACACAAACATTTCAATTAGTGGTATCTTCAGGTATCCCATCATTAGATAAACTTCTAGGTTAGTCATATGGGAATTTCAATTAAAAATGTATTTTCAATTCAATTTTTTTTAATTTGTAGGGGGTGGATTACCTGTGGGAACCGTAACCCTTATCGGTTAGTTTCATATTATATCCGCATTATATCACGGTAAAATTTGTTGTTTTTCTAGAGGAAGATACTCAAGGAACCTACGCTCGAATTATCCTGAAATATTTCTTAGCTGAAGGTGCTGTTAATAAACATGATATCTTTGTAGCTACGCAGGAGATGAAACCACAAGATATTGTAAGTACAATTATAATGTATCCTATTTAGAAGTTAATTTAAAAGTTTTAGGTGACACATTTACCAGCGTTAGTTGCTGAAGATCGTACAGATTCAAAAACAACATCAGGGGAGAAAATGAAAATCGCTTTTCGCTATAGCAATTTGCCAACAAATGAACCCAATGTTAGGCATGAGTTCGGACATTATTTCGATTTATCGTCAACAATATCAAAAGATATTTTAGCAGGGATTAATATTAATTATTGGACGTATGATAACCGTATAGAGAATGGTAAAAATAATCTTTCGCCTGTTTATAGGATGTGTATTAACAAATTATTATTATTTTTAGAAGAGGGATATTTTAAAAATCCTGCTTACAGAGATCTGTTAGAAGCGATTAAGACAGAGATTCAACTCGGGAAGTATTTTCTAAAAGATGTGAATGCAAGTAGTAATATATTAAAAATTGGAATTTACGGCTTGGGTTCACCATTATGGATGTCAAATTGTGATAAAGATTCTGTCGCAGACTTGAATAAATTTTTATATTGTTTAAAAGCGCTGCTAAAGTCCTCCCTCACAGTAGCAGTTATAACGATACCAACACATTTATATGACAAAGTTTGTACATACTTGTAATCTTAATTCTATTGTGGAAAGTTCTGTGGTGCATTTATTTTTAATAATGTTCTAGCTTGCCATAAACAAATTCCGCAGCATTAGCGATATTTCCCTTCGATTACAAGCCCTGGCTGGAACAGAATTGGAACATAATAAATATTTGAGTGATTATCACGGGTACTTCCATGTCGATAAAGTGGCTGCTGTAAACACATTTGTTTCAAAACATCCTGGAGCTATCGAGTATATGTTTAAGTTGAGACGGAAAAAGTTCACGATTGAAGTTTTACATTTACCACCAGGTAAAATTTTACTGATTTTAGAGTTATAATTTAGGTTTTGTACTTGTAATTTTTTTTTCCAGATTTAGAAGTATCGCAAGATAAGAAAGTGACACCTTCCTTAGGTTGTGCGAGTAATACGAAACACCTTTTAGAATTTTAAACGATATACATGTATGTGCTCCTGTAAAGTGGATAAAATATTAAACAAAACATATAGCGCAGAAAACGTATAACAAAAAATAAGATTATTTTAATTAAAAAATACTTTTCTATACACATTTAATAAAATTAATAATATTAATTGTTATATAAGTCAACCATATGCACAAAAAGTATAAAAAAGAAATAACATAGAACCTAAAAAGATAACAAAACACTTTAGAATTATACAATAATTTGTAATAATTATAAACAATTAGAATATTTACAATATATAAATACTACTATGTAGATCTCATTTCTGTTACTAATGTGTCATTTAGATTATGTAATACAGTGCAACAACTAAGGAAAATGTTATTCATCTAATCGATATTGTATTCCTCAGTCGTTTCATTCAAATCAGTTATGATGAACCAGCTAGGGACCTGCCATAGATGGAACACCTTCAGCTCCATATCCTTTTCTTGTTCCTTGAGTAAAGCGAATTGCTTCTTCAGTTTTGATTCTGTCTCCTTCAACGAACACAACTGCTTGTATAGAGCAGTATGCTGTTCGCTTGTTTCTTGTAATCTCAATTGTAGTGATTTTATTTCAGTTTCTCTAACTGGAAAACGAACTCATTACACCCATCTAAACACTTTTTCTCCAATAAGGAATAACTTACCCATTACTGCAGAAAATAAATTATTCATAGATTCAACTACCGTTTGGGAAGTATGATTTTGATTAGGTGCTTTCGCCCCGGAACTACCAGAAGGCATCGCATCAAGACTAGATTCATCTAAGGAAGTGCTGAAAGATAAGCTGCTGGTAACGCCAGCTACGTCAGTCTCATAATCGGAATTTAATTCCTTCGAAATGGCACCAGCTATTGATTGTTGGTGTTGACGACTCAATAAATGTTCTCGTTTATTATGTAAATTGTGGAAGCATTGATCGCAAGTGCGACAATATAATTCTTCGTTATCCTCATCCTAAACATAAAACTTATACTTATAATGTACTAGAACATACTACACACTTACATCTATATCATCCGTAGCATCCATGTCACTTTCAGACAACACATTATACTTTGCACGCTTTCGTCTCTTATTAGCCAAATATAATTGATACGCTCCCGACTGACGATACTGTTTAAACTCTTCGCGATATCTCCGTTTCTCCTCCTCAGCCTTCTCTAAATAAGGCCTCTTCTCATCTAAACTCAAACTTGACCATTTATTTCCAATAAGCTTCGTCTTCTCGTGAAACGGTAAGTTGCTATCTTTCAATAGCATTCGTTGATCGTTTAAAAATAAATTATAACCAGTCGCTGGTGCTTTCGGTGGTAGATGCAATAATTCCGGTTTGCGTTTACGCCCCTTTGGCCATCCACCACGCTTTTTCGCAGGCACCTTATGAGTGCCATCCTGTGTTGTTTCTGTACTTGTATCGTTGTCTTTTTTAGTAATGGGGCTTCTTTTATGCACTTCCGGCTTTAATATAATACTGTTTGTGTCAGAATCTGACACGGTAGAGCTTAAATTCTCTGGATCTGTACTTAGAACTGCCAATTTTGGATCGGAAACACATTTTGATTTCGTATTATTTGTATTAACATAGTTAGTTAAAGTAATTGAATTCTCAGGTATTTGCACGGCTAGAAGGGTTTCTGAATTATTAATTATCCCACTAACATCACTAGATTCACTCGTAAAGCCATCGCTATCCCCTATTACATCACATGTTACAGTAGAACAGATTTTCTGTATTTCCGTTTTGTTCTGTTGCAGTAATAACTGTGTGGCCACATTTTGAAGATCTTCAACTGATAAATTTAGGTTTGATGATAAGGCATCGTTTAAAGACATGCATACCAGACTGAAATCGCAGGAAATATATATATTTCTTAAGCTTGATGGGTTGAGAATTCTTACCCTTTACTGGTCTCTACTAAAATTCCATTGCTCAATATATCATTAGCTTCTTCTACTGTCTCAAATTCCATGGCAATTCGTTAAATATTGATCAGAAATGCGGTAAATCCTAATCTTTCTAGTTATGATATTTCTTCTTGGTTGTTGGAAGGTAACCCGGATTATATTCCAAACGATTGCATAAATGCATATTGTGAGCCGATTTTATGCATTTTTTACGTAAATAAGTATTGAATACTAAACGAAAAACATGATAAAAGAGGCCGTGTGTTAAATGGAAAACACTTATTATACGGGAAACGTAGATAGATCAGATTTAGGAATATTCTTCATTTTATTTAGAAGAAACGTCTTTTGGAGTTTTTGGTGTTATCCGGTTGAATATTTTGGAAATATTGCTTACGATTATATTAAAATCTATTATGTAGAATTATGTTTAACTTTATTTTGAACTTATTTTAAATAAATTAAAAAAAAATTATTTAAATTAATTTAAAATTAGATCATTTGAGCTTTAGGTAATATATCGTAGAATATTTGACATATTGTTATAAATATAACCTCTATTCTATTCGTAATATTACGAAGTAGATACATACATAAGCGTTTATTTTTTAAAATTTAAGAATGGCACTTCGTTTTCCTTTAACATGCATAAGAAACATCATTCGAGCATCAACATTAAATCCACTAAATCAAATCCAAACCAGAATGCACTTGGATAATTTCACAACAAATTGTAATATGGTAACAGCAACAAATCCTTACCGAAACTACTCACAACCTGCTCCAGCAGCAGTACCATTAGCAAAAATAGAAGGTAAACTACATCTAGGATATACGTGTAAAGTATGTAACGAAAGGAATGCACATTTTATATCGAAAACTGCCTATCAAAAAGGTGTAGTTATTGTGACTTGTTCGGGATGTAAAAATCATCACTTGATAGCCGATAATTTAAATTGGTTTACTGATTTGAATGGGAAGAAGAATATCGAAGAGATCCTAGCTGAAAAGGGGGAAACCGTTACAAAGATGCGTATAGGAAATTGTATAGAAGCGTTACCGTCAGATTAATTAAATCAGAAATAAATTGGCATAAAGAATTTTTATTTCTGTATAAAATATTTAAAAAATTACATTATTGTATAATTATCGAAAAAATATGTAATACTTATTATTTATAAAAGGCACATAATAAAATGGCTTGATTTCATAATTTTGCCCTGTTTGTTTTGATTGAATGTACTAATTAATTTTGATATTTGTAATAGTAATACGTTAAGTAAGCTGTGTAAAGCTAGATTTCGTAAAATGGTACGGATTTACATCAAAAAATACTTGTATCACACAGTGTTTATATCTGGAATTACGTAAGATGTACTTTAAGTACAGTTCTTAGCACATAAACTATATAATAATAATAATCTAAAAATATCATCTATAATGACAATATCTCAACATAATAGATTTATATAAAATAAAAAAAAAAACTGGAAATTGTAATATAAAGCAAACTTAATCTACGTATCTTACACATATTTGGCAACCACAATAGAAGGCACTTACAAACGTTCTGTACAATATATAGAAAAATAGTTACATTTAATTTAATTAAGCAAAATATAGAAAAAAACCATATATCACAAAATTAAGAAATCTGGTTAATTCGTGCTTGATTTTAGCAGTAAATCTATTATAAAAGGAATATTTTACCATAAAATTATTAATTAATTAAACATTTAATTGGAGGCGCTGTGGTAACATAGAAAAAATTTCATTAACCCTTAATCCAGTCACCTAATGTTCAAGTAAGTTCAAGTTTTACTTTTCTTTTACACAGATCAACAAAAAAATTGTAATAGAAGAAAGTACACCGACTCACGTGGGATTAAGAGTTAATGTGAGATTCATTAAAACTTAGATTCCAATTGCTATTGTATGGCAGAATAAAGTAATGTGAGAATAACCACTCTTATCCCGCCCACATATATTTCTTGAGATTAAACGGTGAGAATCTTCGATATAACATTTATATGGCATTTTCTTTAGTTTTAATTTTGTTAATTCTAATTAAGATCATATGAAAAACCAACGTATCAAAATGTTTTAAATCTTCGAGTCAAAAATATTACAATTTTAATATATCATAAAAAAAAATCACAATAATGAGAACAGTTGAGTGAGAAGCACCGCATTATATGGTATAAGGTTTATGATAAATAATCTTTAACTCTCGTCAAGACAAAAACAAATTGTGTCGAAAATTTCATATCAAATTGCTTATTTGATGAATATCACAAACCGATTGCATATAAACGATTTAGTAAAATCACACGATTAAAATATCCCGCAGTACATCATTCTATTGCACTGTTACAGTTCCGTAAAATCCTAAGCATTTATCAAATAAAAATCAGACTAGACTCGTTTTGGCTTACTTATTATGGCATAAGGGTCGTTATTATGGAACTGATGATCGACAGGATTCTCCTTAGGACTCTTACGTATCAAAGCATAACCGCGATGGGAATCATCAGCTAATCTCGCACTCTCCATTATGATATTCACTTCGTCGTACTCATTGAAAGATGGTGGACTTGGTTGGTGTGGAACGATCGGTGCCGGGGTAACTTGTTTATACCCTGATTTACTACTAGATAGTTTATTTGCAGATCCAAAATAATTTAATTTATCGTAACTGGTTTCGTTAAGTGATGGTTCTGTTATAACCTTAGGTGCTTTAGGAATTTCCGAGTCTGGTGTAGGTTCTTTCGGTCTACCCCAAGAGGCATACACAGCATCTTCATCATCGCTAAAATTAGTGTATTCTGTGTGATTAACATCTTCTAAACCGAAATCTTGCCAGGCATTACTTCTGCACTCAACTTTATCATATTTACTAGCGTCGCTAGAATCTTTGTCAATATCTAATTTATTGACAGTTTTTCTCGGCGGTTTCTGTGGGATTTTTTTCTTTCCGTTAACCGAATCATCTTTTTTAACAGAATCATCCAATTCTTTTGTCGCAAAGAAATCTAATTCACTTCGGCTTGATTTAAAAAGTGGATTTGATCGTTTCTCCCACAAATCGGTTAAAATAGATGTTTTAGATACGTCAATATCCTGTAAAGAAGTGCTGGTCGTAGGTGACGGTGGGAGAGGGCTACGGGATCGCGGTTCCATATTAAAAACGGCATGAAATTGGTTGTCGCCACAATCGAACAGTGGAGGTAAAGATTCGCCTTTCAATAGCTTTTTCATAGATTTCATTTTAGATGCAACACACCTACAGAATCGGAAAGATGTATTACATTTACTAAAAGTAATACTTCAATTTATTATAATTACCTAAAAATCTCCTGCTGATTGCAATGTTCCAATAGAAATGTACCATCTCCAGTTTCGCACTTTCTCCCAGCTTCGAAAGTAAATTTCCCTTCTTTATGCCCGTACCGTCGGATATAACAATACGGCCATGTGCACAATAATTTATTATCTGTGCTACTTCGTAATTGTATCGCAGTTGAGGTTAGAACTAACGTATAATTAATAGGTTCTAAACCACATCGCTTCGAGGCATCTGAAGCATGTAATTTTACGCTAAACACTCCTTCACCAGACGAGCAATATAAATCGTTATCTTCAACAATGGTAACTCTCGAAACGTCATCACGAAAGGCGACAGATTGCAAAGCGCTCATCCATTTCTTTAACGCATCTTCAGATTGGGTATTAAAATCGTACGTTGCTGTTTTAGTGATGATAGTGAATATTGTCGAAGCTTTCTTTGTAATCTTAATGCAATTCTCTAATGTAATGATTTTATGCGGTGAATTTTTAGAAGCTGATAAATCATCGTAAACTTCTAGTCGTTCTATGCCAAATTTACTTGCTTTGTATAAGGCGCAGAATTTCTGTTGCCATGATTTCTGTAAAGCCAATATTAATGTTAATTGTAAATAAAAGGAAGGAGTTAGGACAAACCTTAATTAGCTTCCCTGTCGGAGGTAGTAATAAAATACCAGAATAAACGGATTTTTCATCTTCCATTGTCTATAAAATTCGATAATTAGAGTTAAAATGAAAATTATATTACTTTATATTTCATATACATAACAATCTCATGGTTATTTCTGTTGCTTGAAACACAAAACACATTTATCTTGTGACATTTCCGTATAGAAGCGGTGTTGCCGTTGGGAGATAAATTGAAAGTATTAAAATTGTGTAATTAAGTTTTAGACATCTTTATTATTATTTTATACATTTTATTGACGGAAATAAAAATATCTAGTTTATATCTGTGTTAATTATGTTAGAGTAATAAATTATTATCGAAATATCATACAAATATGTAATGGGAATTGCGGTATTGTTTGGCAACTATGTGCTTCTCGGAATTTTTTATCAGTTTCTGCGTGAATACCGCATATCTTCAAATGATAAAAACTTTAATATTAAATTATATAATCAAAATTGTTTAATAAATGTGGTAAATAATTGTGTATATTAAGTTTAAATTATGTCACACTTTATTAATTTTTCCTGGTTGATATATTTTCGAATTTCGATATCAAAAGATGTTTTTATTCGTGTAGCTTAATTAAAAACAATCTTAATTATATCCGTGAAATAGTTACAAGATAGAATAGAAAGCGTTTATAATTCATTTTCATTATTTTGAAATTTGAATTTAGTGTAATTACAATATTTAATTTTATTTAGTTCGTCACCTACGTCATAGAGGGCACCTGTTGGTAGGAGTTATAGAAATCTTTCCATAAATGTGCTGACATTGAAATAATAGTCATAAGATGGCTCTTCATCGTTCATTCAGAACAGTTCAGAAAAAAGTATTTCGCTATATACATTGCTAGATGGAGCTGAAAGGTAAATTCTGGCAAATTTTGCAAATTTGGAAACTGCCTTCAAATAATAGTCAAACTTACTTGCAACGGCGATTTTTTCCTTTACATTTATTTAAATTTTCATTTGCTTCTTCGTCGAAGCAATACCAAATTGGGTCGTGAACTTCGCAATAGAAGGGCAATATAGCGACAGTTAAATCGTGAATACAATTATTAGCTGCGTTCAGCGGACGCTGGCGGACGCAGAACAAGTCTATCTGCAGTGGGATTTTGCAACAAAGCAGATGTGGAAACATAAAGAAAGAAAACATTCTGATAAGTCACCATAATTTATTTTAATAATGTCAACATTTCATACATCTAAAGCAGTTAGGAATATATGACAGAAACGGTGTATACTCTCTATAATTAATGCATTTAACAGATTGCTATTCTTATGCAAATGAGCTTCTATCAAACAGTCGACATAATCATTATTTGACTTATAATTAAAAGAATACGAAAACACAGAAACTGGTGCATAAATTCGTTTTATTAATAACGCTGATAATAAAATCCGCGCAGTTCGACCATTACCGTTACTAAACGGATGAATTTTCAAAAATTTCTCGAAAAACATTGCAGCCAACTGTATATAATCTACTGAACCTAAATTTTGTTCGATTTTTGCACGTGTATGCTCAAATAATTCGATCATACTGTCTTTAATATCAGCTGGTTCAACATAAAAATGACTCCCACCTGATAATCGAGCAGATTTTTCACGATATTCACCACAATTGTCAAACAATCCTTTTCCGATTATTTCATTGATATTCTTAGCGAGTCCCACCGTGAATTCATGGTTGTAACTTTTTACACTGAATGTATCTCCGAAAGTGTACGTTAGAGCTTGCAACAGATTTTTTACTTTTAACGTGTGTCGATCGCTTTCAATCCTTTTATTATCCACATCTCTAAGTTGGAGTACACCATCTTCGAAAGCGCAGATAATTCTATTCTCTGCGCTACATATTTCTTTCAGATAAATATTGCGGTATTCTTCTAAGAATCCATTTACGTATTCGCCGTACGATTCGTCCGTCACAAATTCGTTAATTCTCGCAATGTTTTTCGGTATTTCTTCTAATAGGACGCTTATTTCTTCAGCGTAGGAGGGCCTCCAATAAGGTTTTTCTTCGTAAACGAATTCCTTACTATTGTCAGCCATGATAAAATGCACTAAACTGGTTCGATAATAATACAAAATACCTATAGAGATTAGTATCTTATAATTCCTATTTCATACCGTTCATGACACATTTCTAATTTATAAGATAAGAAAAAATCGAGGAGATAAATGTTTAATGTGCTACGTGTAATCGATGGATGACAATTGTGGAAAATCTGATAAGTAAGGTAATTTAATTTTATTTTTGAATCGTGTAGGCTGTTATGTTTGCATTTTGTCTAGATGGCGCGGTTTGTTTGGATCTTTGAAACTAACAAAAATTGGCGGTAAATTTAAATTTGTGGAAGGACATTAGTAGAAGTAATAATATTTTTCAGAAATTCCGTTCTTTCTCGAAAACTTTAAATGTAAATGTGTAGGTTTTATCACGGATTAAAGCGTAAACTAAAATAGTAACAAATCAGTTAATAAAATCATGATTATATTATATTTCATACTGCAATTGATACATCAATGGATATTTAAAAAAAATTAGGCGACATGGCGACATATTATGTAATGCTTCAACTTCAGGCGTAGTCATTGGGTGCGTTCAGTACACTATTTCTGTCTGCTGAATTGGTATAATATTTAAAAGAAGAAGTAAATTAAAAAGGGTTGAAATAATTATGCCTTTAGATTAGATAAGAAAGAAAATTTCGAATAAAATATTAGTGTTTGCAAAAATTATGACATAACTTCACGAACTAAAGCTAGCGTAAGATCGATGAGGTTCTGCAGTTTCTCCGGGATGGTGTGCTTTTCATCAATGAGACTTGGCTCAGGCCTGGCGACAGGCTAACATTCCCCAATTTTCGGG
>SMLS01041498.1:0-12437 GCA_004785975.1 Popillia japonica | reverse complement strand
AAGTCACACCAGTTTTTGTCGATACATAGCTTCTTCCTATCGTAATTTATAATAGTATGTAACATTAATTTAAAATTTCTAAAATACAAATTTTATGTTAAGATATTTGATGTAGTATACCAATATAATGCAAATAATAAAATACATATTAATATTAATGTGCACTTATTTTTTTATAAATGTGTTGTGTGAAATTTATTTGAATATCCAAGTGTAAATAACTCATTTGACTCTAATACATCATTTAAATTTACCGCCAAAAAAGCTGTCAGTTTAATTTGCCTAATGTGAAGCGGATTTTATCATTTGGTCTTCTTAATAAAAAACAAGGTATAGCATAATATTATTTGGTGGATGAAATTTTACAATCTTACAACGGGTGCAACAAAGAGAAACATATGAGAAAGAGATATCCACAAAATATGTAGCGTAACCTTGATCGTATAATCCCACTGAAAAACGGTAAACGACGATAAAGTGGTATAGCTACAGGTCCACCAAAATCTCGTGGCAGTTGCGCTTAAGTCAGAGAGGTTGGGTAAAAAGTATGGCGTTGCAGTACTCAGCTGTGATTGGTGTCAGATTGACTATGCAGGTAACCGATTGCCCGCTAGCGAGAGCATGCCTGCGCCTATGTATATGCGCAGAACGTGTCATAACTGCCACGGCATTTTGGTCGACCTGTACAGTTATTTTTTAATTTAAATTAGGCGTTTATTTACTAAACGGAGATACAAAGATATTGAACTATTTCATTTACTTTAAAGAGTACATTTAATATATACCTGGGTATATCTGTGCACACATAAAAATAAACTAGACATTACTGTTGTTTAGGCGCGAGAGTATACATAAGGCTTTTACGATAATTGGAGCGGTAGATACGTTCCAGTAACTGTGGTAATCAGCTGATTGGTTACCGGTAGATAGAATAGTAAGTATTTATCGAACGCCTTTGTTGATCACGCATGATCACGTGTGATCACGCAGTTGCATTTTGACATTGCACAATGCTTGATGGAGGCTGGATGGATGGCCCAACGAAACTAGAATTACGTTTATTATGGTTAAAGGCCTGTAATTTGAATATACAGGATGATGTAACAAAAGTAACTGAGTTTCTCACTAACGGGTGAGAATGATGGACTGCGATTTGTATTTTCTCAGAAATAAGAATAAACCATTTTTGTTTAAATGTATATGTATGTAGGATTGTGAAAAACGGTTCCTATAGTGTGGACAAAAACAACACACGATAACTGTTCTTTACTTTAATCTAATGCAATATATAAATAAACGATAATAATAATGACATGAATAATAATGACATTATCATAATGACATTTTTCCTCGTCGTTGTCCAGCAAACAAAAATAGTCTCCTCGAACACTACCGATCCTACATGTATGTGTATTTATTTGTTAATAAAAAGTTTTACACCCTTTTGCGTTTTTTTAACCAAGTTTATTTATTTCATAAGGAACAACACCACATATGAAACACTAAAGTTTAATCATCTCGTTATAAACTATTACATATGTTTAAAGTACATATCATTCAGTAGTAACATTTTGTGTACAACAATTGGAAATCTTACTTTTCTTAGTTGTTGCTATAGATTTGCTGCCTGCTTTATGACAACAATCACTTCAGTTACAAAACATTTGGAATTATTTTACAATTAGTAAAAACATTACATTGACTTTTAATGGCATATTCCTCTAAAACTATATATTGGAAAAAATAATTGCGCACTATGCGTAAGTATAAAAATAGATCTTAATTTTCGTTAATTGTACCGAAGTTTGTTACGTTTCACCATCTACCGCATGTTACTCGAAGAGCAGATCCAGCCGGTAGACGCTTTCGGTACAAACTGGTGTGGAACGCTGCAATTATCGTAAACGCCTATAGTGTATAGCCACAGTATAACCAATATGGACATTTGTGTCGGCACCTTTGATCTTTTATGTATATTTTTGAATAGCCTCTAAGTATACAGTGATGTTAGGGGCATCTTAACAGGATGACCAAATCAATAAAATTGAATGTATGCGAAACCGCGAAAATGGTAATTATTTTGATAATTGAAAAAGTAACGTTGAATTGTAAAAAGGAAATGTAACCCTCGCCGGCTTACTTTTATTTCCAGAGTAGGTCGGAATAAAATACACACCGTCTTCTTAGCAACACTTTATTCTGTATCTAACTTCATCGTAGTGATATATAAAAGTAACTAAATGCTACCAACTGTAAATAATACCCTTGTTTATACAATATAATTATTTATTCAATTTAATTGGAAGATTTAACGGAAGTTAAGCGCAAAAGTTGTAGTATTAAAAGTATGTTATTACATGCATATTGAAGCTAAAAAGGTTTAGTAATAAGATACATAAAACAAACTAAATTACGAAAAGTTTGTACCTCGCTGACTGCACTTATTCCTATACTATATACACGTTACGCACTACACTATTTACATATATAAACAAAAATGGTATAACATATACCGAACACTTCTTTATCAAACTGCACGATAAATAATTATGAGCGTAAAATTCTTCTCAAAACACAAAACATAAACAATCCGCCATACTGTTAAGATGAACTATTCGCTTCTGCGCACAAAAACCGATGCAATGAAAATTGGTCAAATGTCCATATTGGTTATACTGTGGTATAGCAGTGTATAGTTACATTTGTATTTTGATACTTAGTACAACGTGTAGAGTGGCGCCAAATTTGAACAACTGATGCTAAATAAATAACAGTATTTATGAACAAAAAACTAAAGATTTATATCAAAATAACAAGAACACATACAAATAACAACAATGACGATAACATGATATACAGCGTGTCCAGAGAAATCTAGAAAATCAGAGAAATGCGTAATGATGTTTAAAAAAGGGATGCGACTATTTTTGAGTTTCATAGCGGCATATTGGTAGAGTAACATACATACAGAGTGTTTATTTGAAAACCTCTCACCGTAAATCTTTGGAAATCTAGAAAATTACAAAAAAAATCCTTAAACATGTAAGAAGTATTATCGAGGAATTTTAAATTCCCATTCGCTGATTAAGATGTTTTATTTTTATCTGTAATTATTTAAAATTTTCTTTAATATTTTTTTGAAGAAAAAAGTCAATGTAATAAGTTTTCGAAATGTTGTTCGTTGTTCGTTAAGCAATGATATAAGCCGTTGTTCGAAACTGCGGCGTACGTTTTGAAAAACTTTTCTTTGAATTCCACAACAGGTTGCAGTAATCCTGTGACGAAGTTCTTCTAAATTTTCAAGTTGATGTGAAAATTGAATAGACTTTAAGTAACCCCATAGCAAAAATATATTCAGGAATACATTTCCTAACCACTGCCGTACTGGAAGAACATAATGATGAGGAACTCCATCGTGTTGCAAATGTAATTCATTCTCATCAAGTAGAGATTGTCATCTCTATCCAGTTGATTTTCGAGAGAGTCAGTATTTTCTACCATATCAGATATAGGTACTTCGCCATTTAGATTATCATTAAAAACAATGGCCCAAATACAGTCCCACAAGATGCCTGCCCATACATTAAATTTTTCAGGGTATTGAATATCTCCTTCTACAAACAAATGAGGGTTTGAGTTACTCCAATTTCTGAGTAATGTTTATTTACAAATCATACAAATAAAAAGCACTTTCATCACTGAAGCAAATATTTTTTTTGCTGTATATTATTATTATCTCTTTATAAATGTTGTTTGCATGTGCAATGTATTTGCATGTATTCATTCATTTATATATAAATCTTTTGTTTATAAATAAATGTATAATGCGTAGCCGTCTTGTAATTTTCTTTTATTGTAGCCCTCGTTTTCTCTATATAAATATTTCTAATTGCTTGTTTGTCATTTGTATTGCCGAGAAATTAAAGATATACATACATTATATATTTGCTTTTGCATTGTTGGACACGATCCTAAAAGGTAATTAAAAGACGGGTTACTATACGTCCGAATGTACTAAAGCGACATAGGCTTATCTCTGGGTATAGCACAGTGAAGTGGGAGTGAGATCCAAGCTATTCAGTGTGTTACATTTCTACTTTGTATTAAAATTTAAAGTTGCCGCCATTCAATTAGGGTATGTTGTAAATGTACCAATTCTGGAGCACTATCTCTTCAACAACTGCTGAACTTGTTGAAGAGCAACTATCCTTTTCTAACACATTAAGTAATAGGAACGTAATCTTTAAATCTAATAATTTATGTTATTACACGTTATTTGACTAAACGCTTTGAGATGAACGTTTTTACTGGTTTTCTCGATGTTAAGACCCTAATATATAAATGCTTTATTTCTTCAATTTTAAATAAACGATCCTCAAAGTAACAAAACTGTATACCGCGAAATACAACAAATGTTATAAACATCTAACTATCATATAAAATACGTGTTCACACTCATTATATGCCAAACACGTAACATGAATTTTATTTCGATTGAACCACTAATTTGCTTTTTTATTAGCTTTGAAAATTCAAATAATTTTAACCTCATATTCAACCTGATAGTTCCCCCTTAATAAGAGGACCTAAACGAAAATAGCCCGCCTAAATATAGGCTTACGATTGGTTTATTGCCGGTCATGTTTACAGTGCCCAAATTTGCTAGAATTTTAACGACGCTATATTGTAGACACAGCTGATTGAGTAAATATTTCGTTAAATATTTTTCTATTATCTTTTGCGTTTCTACTACGATTAAACAAGAAAATCAGTTTTTTTTAACTATTTGATGATAAAAATGGATCCACAGCCTAGTACAAGTGGATTATTAGTATCGCTTCCAAGAAAACGTGTTACTTTTGGGGCGTGGACATTTCTTTGTACAGGAAAAGCAAGTTATACTGAACATGTACAAGAAAATTATTGGTAGTAATCCTACAATAAAGAAAAGACAGATAACACTGCAAATTGCAAACACTTTAGGTAACATACATAAATTGTTATGAATATGTAGATATATTTATACTTAACAATAATAGTAGATATTGCGAAGTTAAGTGTTTTCCGTATTCTTGGTAAAGGACTAATTTCACCACCATTAAAACGAGTTGGAAGAAAGGCGGTTTTACCTACATTTGACGACACTATTAAATACATGATAAGAAGTTTTCTGAGATTTTCAGTGCTATATACAAATCCTTATGGTACGAAAGGACTTTGCAAAATAAAAAGCTCCTGCATTTTTATTATGATAAAAGCGCAACGCGAGAATTATCTGTCAGCTGGAGGAATGATCGAAATGAACACGAATACATTCACCTGAGTAAGTTAAACTTTCTCCTAATACCGTAGATTAAATTAATATATTATGTTTCAGGTTATACGTAAAGCATTTTCATTCTACGCCATCTTGAGAACCGTTCTTAATAAGTAATTAAAAATGAATCTCTGTTCGGAAGGAATTAAATAAATTTTTGCAAAATTAAATTTTGAATTTATTCCACCTAACATACTCGTATATTTTTCTATACGAATCCTTTTAAATACATCCGTGCAGTATAGATAAATTTATTAACTTCGTAACTTAATAAGCCGCTAAACTCATACAACACTGTATATACATATATGTATCACCCTGTATACAGCCGCGAGTATGCACCACCCTGTATACAACACTGTTAATATACCCGCGTATACATATCTACAACAACCTAATTATACCACTCTGTATACTAGATAATGTACCGCCTTGTATGTGCACTTAATGTTTACACAGTTCTTTTTATTATTTGTTTAATATCAATGTAATAGCAAAGTCATTAAGTGACGTCACGAATGTCCTTCGACATCGCCGTTTGTTTATTATTAGTGTCACTTCGGTACGTGCCGTTATTGCGGACGGACGTATTGTTGTCCGTGGGGTTCATTTTCTAACAACAGTATTTTCCGCTGTTGTATTTTTATCTATGCGGCTTTCCCATTTAATTTTCTTCTATCTATATTATTCCCGTTATGCGAACAAGCAATTTTTAATTGCTGTCCGTAAGGTTTCAATTTTTGAGTTATTTCTAACTTCAAAATTCCCCGCACAAATGCGTGCAGTCGTTATAGGGTTATACATAGTTGGTATTTTGTTACCAACTAACGAACTACTCAATATGAATGAATCGTCAACGATTGTTGTAAAGCATTCATGTTGGGTAAGGTTGTTTTGTTTCTTGAGTTGAGTGTTTGGGTGCTGAATGTATGGGATTGCAAGTTACTTTCTCTTGGCTGGCTAGATATTCAAAATGCCTCTGTATGAGGCCTATCAAACTGTTGCGGGTGCTTGCCGTCCACAAGAGTATCGATGTGATAGCCCCAATCTTGCGCATATCTCCTTTGTTCTAATTTGAGATTAATGACTGCTAAAATGTATTCAACGACACGCATTCTCTTGAGTGTTCGTGTACTGAGTGTGTGAGGGTGATATTGGAGTGCAAGCTATTTTCATCGTGTGTTAGATGAGCGAATGCGAGCGATTTGTTGGTGAGTGTGATGTTGGAGCGCAAGTTATTTTCTTCGCCGCTTGATTCCTTGGCTGGCTATATATTCAATGTGAATGCTCTGTAGTAACTCATTTCCCAAATTTTACACAATGGAGGTATACAATAGTGCGAATGCTGTCACTAGAGCTCGTATGGTCGTTGGGTTCTTGCTTCTTGTTTGACATTCGGATACGTCCGAATGGGTGCTCTAATGGCACAGTTCCAATGACACCAAAATGCCTCTGCATGAGGCCTATCAAACTGTTGTGGGTGCTTGGCGTCCACAAGAGTATCGATGTGGCAGCCTCAATCTGGCGTATATCTTCATTGTTCTAATTTGGGATCAATGACTGCTGCAATGTATTCATGTTGGGTTATAGCCTTGCATTCTTTATCGTGTCGTTTCTTCTACAACGATACGAATTCTCTTGAGTGTTTGTGTTCTGAGTGTGTGAGGGTGATGTTGCAGTGCAAGTTATTTTCATCTTGTGCTTGATGAATGACTGTGTTCGATTATTTGGTGAGTGTGTCAGGATGATCGTGTTGGAAGGGTGTGTACTGAATGTGTGAGAGTGATGTTAGAGTGAAAGTTCTCGATGGTCTTTTGGGTATTTGACAGTCGGTTACAGATCACGGGTGAAGCGACGATTTCTAACGGCGGAGTTAGTTTGTACCAACATTTCGAAGCGTCTACCTTCTCTACTCTTCTTATGCCCGGTTTCTGAAACGTCAAACAGCAGTTATCTGTTTGGTATGTGGGAATTTAACAAGGACTGTCTTTGTTAAATCGTCAGATACTGAGCAGGTAACTGCTGCTTGACGGGCATTAGATACGAGTTCTACGTTAATTTTTTGAGATTAATTTATCGAAAAATATTTGCTTAGTTAAAGATTTGTATTTTTATTTTTCGTTGTCACTGTTGGTGGATTAACTAAGCAAATATTACGTTCAATATTTAAATTTATATTAATGTAAAGGTTAACAATTATTGGATTACTTACTAAAATCTAAATTAATTATTATGAGATTGCTGTTACGAAGCGAATATAGTTCATATTCGTTTTGTACGTAGAAATCCAGTTGCATCCAGTAATTGCATACCTATTGCAATTTATGACGTATGTATAGTTTTAGTATAATATTAGTTTGGGGCTCACCTCTTGCGCCCTTCTACCTTTTCTGTCGTGGGGGATAATTGGTGCTTCAGCGTGAGGGTGCCAGGAAATGAGGTCAACAATTTATTGTTTTTATGTCCTGGTGAAGGTGGAGTAAGTGGAGGGGCCTCAATAATTTTGTATTAAGTTGTAAGTTAGCGAAATATAAAGCTTTATCACTAGTACATGGAAAAATGTAAGTACATGAATTGTACATAATAAAATTTATATTTGGGGCTCGCTTCTTGCGTCCTTCTACCTTTTCGGTGGCTGGAGACAATTGGTGAGTCAGCGTGAGGAACCCGGGAGATTAGGTCAACAATTTGTTGGCTTCATCTCTTGGGGAAGGTGGAGTAAGTGGAGGTATTTAAATAAATTGTGAAGCTTATTCATTCTTCCGAAAATATAGATTTTTGAACTCTCAACATTTGTTATTTCTTTTATCGGTAAATAAAGCTGTTAGATTATACCGATGATTATACGTAAAGCATTTTCATTTAATGCCCTGTTAAGAAACGTTCTTAATAAATAATTCGCAATGAATCTCTGTTTGGAAGCAGTCTGGTTGGAGATTTATTAAAGTCCGCAATAATAATATTAAATTAATTTCTTATTATCCGATATTAGCTAGAAATTAATCGATTTGGGGATATCGCTAGATGCTGGCAGAAATAATGCATATATGTACTTCATTAGTGTATTGACCGCAAGCTAAACAACTCGTTAGCATCTAAAATGGAATATATGTATATCTGAAGACCACATTCTCGCAACGGGGATCAGTTTGCTTAAGATTTTGGGTAAATTTACGTCCTACAAATGGAAAACGCCAATCAGATCTTACCTCGTAACTTATTTGATTCTAATACATCATTTAAATTTACCGCCAAAATAGCTGTCAGTTTAATTTGGCTAATGTGAAGCGGGTTTTATCATTTGGTCCGCTATTTTTGGAATAGCACTGCATGTGCAGGCGCTCCGTCTTGCTGGAAATACTCCAGGGTTAATTCATCATCGTGAAGGCTGGTAATGAAGGGTTGCAATATTTGTTCTCTGTGCCTATGTAGTTTATGACTAGATCTGCATATTCCGTTACAAATTGCTGAAAGCACTATTCGAAGAAGTATTTCCATTACCTAACCCCCTGTAATGTTCCATTGGGAAAGTGGAGGGATATATGATTTTGAAAAGGACAGAGAAACGGCAATAAAACACAAAGAAAATATGAAAATAAAGCCACTACAACAATACAATAAGCACACAAGTGACAGTTAATACGTAGTGTTGACACTGTCGTTTTGACATTTCACATATAGACAATTCGCGGAAGTAAATATTTCCTAATTTTTCATAATTCTGGGACCTTTTTGTTGCCAACTCAGGGCAGTTCAAAATGATCGCAGTGTACACTAACAGATTAGAATGTGTTATTAAAAAAAACTCCGCCATAATGCTGTAGGTATATTCTCCTTTTTAACACTGCAAAATCATATATTCTTTGTGCTCTTTAACGTAAAAAACAGACGTGTATGCTGAATTAAATTAATTGGAAGTTTTAAAATTACGGAACAAATTTATTTTGAGGTGTATGAATTATATTCTTCTTTTGAAATATCCCTTGAAGCAGGAAAAATAACATCTCGAAAATAGTTATAACTGAACCACCCAGACATAATCCAAATAGTCCGCCGATAATAGCTGAAAAATATTGAAAATATAATTTAAATTTTCTCTTGTTGTCCTTTTATTTCACCCAAAAGAGTATCCCAAGTCACATGAACTGTTCGTAGACGTAAAATACCAGCAACGTTGGTAAAGAAAACGTAAAGGCCGCAGGTAGTTGTATTTCTAAATTTCCTGTCAATGAAGAATGCTTGTAATTTTGCAGGAAAAGTTTTATATTTATATCAAATACTAACGTGTCGTATCTTTGGTCTTTATGTAACGTATATCCAATAGCATCACAGTTAGCTAAACAGTAACAGAAACCATTGTCGTACATATTTTGCTCGGAACCTGCATTATTGTCCGACACAAAAAATATATTTCCATAAAACACAAGTTTATAAGTTTAAAATTACATATTTCGAGTTTACCTGTTAACATCAAACTGTTAAATACACTCTTATTGTGAGTTAAACACGGGATATCTTTAAATGAACATACTCTATCTTTTCCTGCAATAACAATATGTAGTTTATGCTGCTTATTATGTTTCCTTAATGTACTTATACAGTCCTGCACAAAATTTTAGGGCCACATTAAAGAAATTATAAAATTCTTACTTATAAAGTAATATTATTTTAAAGTATCGGGTTTATATGCATGAAAAAATTAAGAAATGTATATTTATTATAGCTAATAATACTCTGTTTCCGACAAGTGTATCCGACCTAATCGTTACCTGGCTCTCGCTCCGGGGAGATATAAGTATCTACATATTTGTCTTAAAAAATAAAGAGTGATAGTTTGTTTTCAGTAATACTGTTGTTATAATGGTGGTGGTATAATATTTTGGGCAGGTACCGTAAGTATATTAAGGTAGTACGCAAGTCACTCTGCCCGATTATAGGCACCCATCTGTAGTAGTACATTTTGTATAACTTGCTAAAGCAATGAATGCATTTCAGGAATAACTAAGATTTACCAGACAATGGATAGTAGAATGGTATGCAACCACATATCTTCAAAATATAATTAGCTTGACATTCATTGAAACAAGTTAAATGATTATAATATTTAGTCCACTTTAATTTACCCTGCAAAATATCAATGTATGGATTGGTTTCGTAGAAAGTGTGCCACATAATACGCTCATCTCTTACCTCATTATAGAACCAACATGATCTAGTTACATCCTTCAGATATTTCAAATCTTTATCACCCTTATACACGTTTGTCCCTACACTAACGATCAGGTTGCGACCCGTTCGAAGTAAATATGAGTGGGTACTAAAATCAGCGAATTCTAGTGCGTGTTTTATGAGTATCTAAAACATCAGTGATATAAATACATATGTATGTATGTGGTTCTATACTGATTGGTAAATAAAAATTACATAAACTGATGGGTTACTGTTGAGTGGCGCTATGTATTGATCAGGTTCAACATCAATTACTATTTGGAGTCCAGAATTTATACCAAAACCACCATTGAAAAACGCGTCCTTATAGCTGTCTCTAAAATTATATTAAAATACGTATGGGTAGTGAAGTAGTACAATGGCAGATTCTAGCTTACTGATAAGTTTCGATTGCATAATAATTAAAAGCACAACAATAACCTAATGTTGTCTTAATAGTTTTGAAAAAAACTTCACAAGGTCTTTCTTCCGACATCCATACACATTTCTTAAGCATGTTTTGACAGGGATGTGCTACCTAGAACAAAATTGGTAGTACATACATATATGAAGATGTTTGATAGATAACCGACCTCTCGCATTATTTTTTCGGTATTATATCCAATGCTATTTAGTATTTCTTCTATTCTAACTTGCATTTCCATATCGAAATCTATGTCTATATCGCAATCCATACAAGGAATTAGATAGGATAACTTCGAAAGGAATTCTAAAGAATCATTTTGAGAAACGTTCCTGCTAGCTCTAAAACATTTACATGATGAAATGGAAAAACTAATCCAGAATTAATCTTCTTTTACAATGCTTCCAGAATCTCCGTCGTGTGACTTTTGTACACTACATTGCTACTGCAAATTATGATGGAAGGAAATGGATCTTTCCAAACAGGGTAAGCAGTTGACGCAATAGAATTCAGCACGGCGGTTTCTTGAAAACGTGTCAGTTGGAGGAAAATCAAATAGATGCAGAACGCAAACGAAATTATGCATAATATGAGCCAACATATTGAGATACCAATGTTATATTTTTTATCGACAACGTAACGGCAACCATGTAAGTTACAGTTTTCTAAATATTGACGGAAATAGGGTATACATTTTTCTATGGGTTTGTTACCTAAAAAAATATGTTATAATATTACCTAGTGTTTTAATAATTTCATAATTGATTAATTTATTGCTTGCCAGGTTTTATACGATTAATGTTGTAATGCTGCATTGTTCCACGTACAGTACTAACTGGTTTTGAAAATGTATATAAATTATATAGAAAATTCCTTTTAGGATAAATATACCACGCCTGAAGCGTAAATGTACGCGTTTATTGTTATAAAGACATTACCATTGAAAAATCAACAAACGTAGAGAACTGTGTAAATAAAAATAATTATGTTTTAATGACACCTTTACATGTTTTACTACTTTTTGTAACCACTGTAATTTTATAGAGATTACAACGCATAAAAGAAATTTAGTTGAGACTAGTGCAGTTAATAATTTCTAATTTTTAACTATTAGTTTTACTGTAACGTTTTTTTTGACTACTAAGCATTTTTATGAATATTAAATTTTCGGTTACATAATTCCATTACTATCTGACTTTTTATAGATATATCCAAGGGTGGTAGTATCAACGTTTCACGGAAAGCTGGAAGTACCTACCACAAGTAAGTAAGAGCCAAAGCCAATAGGCTTGTTTTGGTTTCGCATTCTTAACGGTTCAGAACCAGTTCTAATAGTAGACCATTATAATCATAGACTATGTGTACAACTAATATCTAATATATGTTTTATTTTGTCACACGTTTAGAGCGATTCTGAAGTGGGTCGAGTGTAGAAATAATAAATAATAATAATAATAATTCTGTTTATTGTCCAACGGAAAGCCATTT
>SMLS01041496.1:0-11052 GCA_004785975.1 Popillia japonica | reverse complement strand
GTGCCTTACATTTCTTAGCTCATGAAAGTTATCAAAAATCTGTAAGCAAAGACTATCACTGTTCCATGAGTCAATCTGCTGTCAGTCGTGCCATCACTGAAATATCTGAAATAGCTAATAATAAATTTTTACACAGATATATTCAATTTCCAAGGACACAAACACAAATGCACGGAATTAAAAAAGGATTTTATCAAAAATTTAATTTGTCCAGAGTGGTAGGTGTAATTGATTGCACACACATAGGAATCTCCTCCAGTGAACCATCCAGAAGCTCCAGCAATATTGTTTTTAAATAGATTCACTTAACTGTTCCTTCTATCGACATTTTTATTACAACAATTACAATTTTTAAATTAATTTTGGAACACAAACAACAAACAATATCATATAAATACAAATAAAGACATCAGCAGCTGTGACAGAGAACACTATGCGTGACATTAGTTACAGATGGTGCTAGATCTACTACCGGAGTTAAAAATATTTGTCTTACGATACGTTTAGGAAACCCGTAACAAAAGAGTTGTAGAATTGCAAAGTAACGAACTTCGTTAGAAAATTCATAGCTCAACTAAATTCGTTGAATAACTTCGAATTCGTTATTTATCCAAGTTTACAGAATAAGGGGGTTAGTAAGTGACATCCGTCCTCTAAAGAACAGAAATATTCATCATGGTCTATAATAACTCGGAAATTTCTTCCTCTTCATCCTCATCTATATGTCTTGGTAGTAGTAGTGGTTTTTGAATGAATTACTGGACGAGTAACAGAAGATACACTACCGCAACTAATCTTGTCGTCATTTTTGTTAGAGAACCCAAAATGCAACTTGTAGGTATAGCGTTGTTCTTATCATTTGACCAGCCCCTCAGAGTAATAGCATACTGTGCACGGCAAATGTGACGAGCTCATTCCTTGTCCAGATATTTAATTTTTAGACCAAAATATAAAATTTCTATTAAACCCAAAAATCTAGAAATTTCTAAATTCAGGTTTGATGCTGTCAGGTAGGAAACGAGCAAGGACATGTTCAGAAATGTCCACTCAATCTCATCATTACAATATATTATCTTGTAATATCTTTCTATAAAAGTCACTTTGCATTTTTGTAAAATTTAATTTACTTTTTGGAAAAGCTATTTACAAAAATCTATCAAAATGCTGATGTAAAAATGAGACCTAAGATTTTCATAAGCAAACATCACATCAGGATACTCATTATGGAACTGTTGAAAACACAAGCGCACTGAATATTCCCATTTTCGGTGATAGGTACTTCGAAACTGCACCATCTCAACAAAAGTATCTTGTTGTAATGTGAACGATATTGTCTTGAAAAAGATAGTTTGTACACTAATTACTGACAACAGATTAAATAAATAAATGCAAAAACTGATAGGATCTAAAATCACTAACAAAAATGTAAATACAACAGTGACATACAAATAAAACTGAACTATTTTTCTTTAAAGCTGGAATTTTTGTGTTTCCAATTCGGTGCACTTCAAATTGGACACTTGGTATATGAAGTTGTATGCGTTTATAACTAACTTCATTGTTGTCTAATACGATCGTAATTATAGAAACCTGTTCTAACGGTTTTAAAAATTTCCCAAATGGGAAACAATTTTATTATTTTTTAGAGTTGTATTCTAAGAAATGATTAAGTACTGAATGAAATAAGAACGATGCAATAATTTAGTTTAATTCTGTTTAACAATAGATGATCATTTTTATAGAATTTCCAAACAATTTGAACGAGGTTTTTACATAACTCATTATAATTACACGCGCCTAAAAATTGTATTTAAATCTAAAATTTGCACCAAATGGTTTGCGTATTTGAGATCGTTTTTTTTGTGAAAATATACGTAATACCATGTAATACTACAATTAAATCAAAAATCAACAGAACAACAACTTCAGACAATACATTAAAAAGTATTCCCAACTCTCCATCTTTATTTAAGAAACGGTATCTTAGCAGTAGTGATAAAAAATAGTATGTTATGACACTAGTGCATAATCGAGCTTTTAAAGCACGAGAAACGAGTTTAAAGCCACGACGCGAAGCGGAGTGGCTTTAACGTTACGAGTGCTTTAAAAGCTAATTATGCACTGCGTCATACGATATTTTTTAGTATAAATGCAACAATAATTTTATCTAGAAGAAATCAAATCAATAATTTCAATATATTTTATCGAGTGATATGTGTCTCTATATTATGTCATTTGACATTTCACTTAATTATTTAACATCATTGTTGTATTAATAATGTCGATAAAAATTCAAAAACTAGCTGCTGAAGCTGAATTAAGTTTAATACCTGCAAAGTCCAAATAATAATTCAAATCAATAATCAATAATTCCAATACATATTATCGAGTGACATGTGCCTATATGTCATTTGACATTTACCGACATTTCACTGTACTATTAAACGCTTGGGATTGGCTGTTACCAAGCAACATTTTATCGCACGGCGTGCGATAAAAGCCCGATTATGCACGCTTATGGGTGTGTTTTGATTGGTTTATGATGCATGCATACTAAAAAGAATATTACAGATATTGCATATTCCGCCATATTTGTAAAATGCATTCAAACTCACAGTTGTTTTTATTAATTATTTAATACATATAATAAACATCAAGGTAATACATATGATAAAAATCAAGAGTAGATCTTAATGGAACTTGCATTAAAATTTACTCGACATTCCTGTCAACTATTATAAAGATGTGGTTTTATTTGCAATCAAAATCACCTTAAGCTTCATATTTTTCAAATATACCGCCATTAATTAGCGCCATCTGCTACGGACAGCGTGCTAAACAGTGAAAGAGTAGATTTTTCATTTCGTCCATACAGTATAGAAATTTTCATTCCATACATTGTCTAAAAATGTAGTAGTATGTGTGTCAAATGGTACCAAACATACAAAATCAACATCTAGAACGAAATGGTACTAACTACCTATACACTCGGACTGTATAAGCGCCATCTAGTAATGGTGGCAAAACCACTATTAATAAATGACGGCACGCAGGCAGTCAATTACATTTAAAATTATTTATAGAAAATGAAAATGAAGGAAAAGAAAATAAGATGTAAACTGCAATAGTTGAGAAATTTTATTTACATACTATTTTTTATAAAATTTACTTAATTTAGACACCTGACTTGCTGCCACTATTCTATACCCACAAGCTGATAAGTCAGGCATTTGGAGTGGTTGAATTCCAGTTTTTCTCTGAACTTGTGATTCCTCAACCTTCGCCGTTAAATTATCGGCGTGTAGTACCATATCTACCTCTTCAGACGTCCTTGATAGCCTTGCTTGATAGCGAGGTCATATATACATTAAATAGCAAAGTACTTAAAAAAGCCCTGAGACAGCGCCCTCTAGAATTGGTGGCGAATATTAATCCTAGAAAGTTCTGTCATTGCCTATTAAGATTGATACGTACGATACCAAATAGTAATAGCAATTGCTAAAAATATAGCAATCTGAGTTTTTTATGGTTATATTCATGTTTGACAGTTCAATATGCTACATTTATCACATGTGAAATATATGCAGATTACTACGCCATCTACCTACCTATTTCATTCTTACAATTAGAGTAAATCTGCATACCCAATCAAGTAAAGTAATGGGAATTAGAATAGGACACTTTTTATTACTACGGACACCAGATGGCGCGGCTATCTGTAAATATCGACGCACATCTGACGCGATCAATATTATCGACATTTATATCATGATTCAGTCGGATGCAGTCACAGATCACAGTCATGTCATGAATGTCATGATCGATTCAGTTCAATTTCGGCTGTTTGTTGGTTTGTAACTTTTTCGCCTGTTCTAACCCAAATTACGAAATTATTGAGATTCAGTGCGTTCATTGAATTCAGTCTTCAAATAATAATGGTTTTTTCGTGTTGTTTACTAGGGTGAAGAAACACATTTTAGGTGTGCGGTATTCAATCAGAATGTGCGCCTTCATATTATAGTTTGACTTTGACAGACTTTTGTAAGTTCAAGTACGCAACATATTTGTGTATTTTGCTATAGTATAAAAACGCACCTGAATAAATAATGCACACCTAAAATGTGCTTCTCTCTATTGAGATTAAAAAAATATATTTAAACGCATTAAATATCCGATTAAATTCAAAATTCCCGCTTGTTACATAGTGTGTACTACGCCCGCTAGGGTACCACTTTCTCTTTCGTTAACACGATAGATGGCCGTCTATATCTAATATATAATAGTATTTGTCTATGGTAAATCTGGTAGAACTGTCAAATGGAGAATGATTACACAAACACCAATTCGATTGAACACAGATCCATGGATCCAATCATGAGTGCTCTATAGGGCTCGTGACTAGATTCAAAAGCACTGCTGAAAAATTAGCAGACATTTAGCATGATTCGTTATACAAATGGATGAATGGAAAATGCGTGAACATCGTTTCACGTGTGGTTTTAGAATTTCAAAAAGGATTGAATATACAACAGCTTTCTGTTGCTTTTATACAAACATTTTCCAGTCATGTGTGGTAAACAGTACGCATAGCATCACTTTATTATAGTAATTTAATCACGTCCCGGTGTAATTGATACTTAATCTCATTACTGATTTTGATTATGCTTAATTGGCTTTAAAATCTATTTATTTTGCTTTAATGCATCACAAAAAATTGTATTGTGTTGGCTGTACAATACATACATGATACCGCTCATAATGCTGATATAAAAAGAACTGGTATCTTTCTTCCGAACAGTCTGGCGATGCACAACGATTATTTCGTCTAAATATATGGCAAGACCGACATTTTTGCTCGTTATTCCGTGCGCTATTGAAAAATTCGTTTCCTACTTTACCATTATACATATACCGGCATTCTCGTTATTTCAGGTGTAATCCCTTTTATGCGTGAATGTAATGGGATATAACGTCACGTCATGTTTGCAGTGAGGATTTACGAACGTGATACATAGAACGGGTATTTTATGTCATACATTAACGTTGATGTTTTCTCATCCCTACGAATAACATACGCAGAACATCTTGAACGTAACTATCGGAATACAACTTGTTGTTCGCAACGCGAGTAAGACGTTAAGAGGCACAATGTGTATTGTATTTAAACGAAATTATTCACACTCCTGTTACTTCTCGGATAACCGTCTCGTTGCGTTTCTGTCGGAAGACATTTTTATTATTTCGATCTAACGCTTCCGGTGCGATGCATTCCGCCGTCTTCGCCTTTACTGCACGCTTAAGCGCGTCATATCTTTATAAATTCATAAAATTGTTAAATAATGCGCGAGCTTATAGGAAGAATTTTATGTCGTCGTAATATTTATGTTAAACATGTTTCGGATACATTGTAAATATTTCACACTGTTTGAGTAATGATCGCGATGATATTCCCCACTTCTTCAAAATTTATTGTCTGTCGTCTTATTTAAAAATACAAACAATGTCGTAACTTCCTATTCGACTAAGGAATTTTACGTATTACATTTCATTCTTACATCACTTTTTATTTGAGGAACAGCATTATTGATATATCTATTTATATACTATCCAAACAGAAGGTGACAACATTTTTGTTGTTGTGCCTTCAACCTGCTATCTATTTCCAGCTGTTATTATTATATAATTATTGTAACTCTACTCCTCTATTGGTTGCGTTAATTTTAGCAATAAAACGTAACCATAACGTGACAGATTTGGTGGATACGCCGGATATTATTATGGAAAAATCTTTGATTATTCCTTTAATTTATTTCTAATTTCAAGTTTTATAACATGTGAGTATTGGAAGAATTTAAAAAAGACAACAATTTATTTAGAATAGTAACTGTAGTACCTAATTAAATAGGAATACTTTGCTGCATCACAAAGAAGCAGGCTTCTCTGTAAAAAATAAAAAATCTACTGTATCAAAATTTGACACCGGTCGCACCCCTTTCTATGCCAGCAAGTATATTTGAATCGATGATTGCAGAAAGAATATACATACATATGTGTCAGAGGATGAGTTTTGAGAAAAACGCTATAATGTTCCGTGGTAAATAAAAGTGCAATTCTTTTATACAAACTATATTTCCTTAATTCAAACTCAGATCTGTTTATATATAATCTTTACCCAACTATTGTTATTATTATTATTTCGTAGAAACTCTCATTCAACTAAAAGCCTACTATTCAATCAAACCTAAGTATATTACATACCTCCACCCCTACTTTGTTTTTTAAACGAAAAAAAATCTAAACTAACAAAAGCTATATAACATTACAACATTCAAACGATTAGAAGGTCAGATCTGTTTACGCAGTCGATTCTTAATCTTTGGCGAACATCCCAAGCAGCACCAAAGTATCGGTAACCGAGATCGGAACTTCAGACAAGTCGTTGTTACGTTAATATCACTAAAAAAACGACTTTCTAGTTTTTCCTACTTTTATTCAAACTTTTTTGGTAATGTAGTTATTATTACTACAATTTGGAACTTAATAGTTTCAGTGGTTTCAGTACTTCTAGGTAGCTTTTGAAGTTTCTGGAATGGGGCTGTTACTATACAGGGTTTTCCATGTAACCCGTTCGTTAGAAGTTTTCTGTGTTAACGTCTTAGGGCAGCTCTGAAAATTTGTAAAGCGTCATGTTGCTACTTGGTGAATCAAAATAAAATGTTTACACTCATGAACCACTTCCGGTTATACCGGAAATGACAACCAACTTTGATATTTCAAATCAAATGTCATATTTTTTATTGCTTTTTTACATTCCTTATGAGGTGTTATAACATTTTGTATTAAGGTTCCTTATGTCAAAAATTAACCGTTTTTGAATTATTTTGATTTTTGTGAAATTTCTTGCTTTTTCAAATGATCTTTTAAAATCGTATATCTAAGCCGTAAATGCACCGAATTCTTTCATATTTCTGCTGGAGGCGGCGAAAGGTAGAAGAGACTGTTTAACGTATAAACAGTTAATACATCTCTTCCAGGGTGTTCTGAATTTGATGATTATTTAAGTAATTTTCAAATAAGGAGAAATCGATTTTTTTAAATAGAACAACCTGTATGTGAATACACCATACTAAGTAGATAAATATTTTGCATCGAACAGCTGTAGGTGTCCCTATGTCTATCTGCCATAGTTTTAGAATTATTAATGATTATTCTCTAAATTGAGCATTACCAAGAAAAATCGTGGTAGTAAGCCATGAAAAGTAAATCTGATCTGTCAAAATTGTCACAAAGTTTATTTTGTGTTGAGGTGATTTTAAGTTGTTCACGAATTTGCAGGAAGAATTAAATATTAATTCTAATAAAGATATTTTGAATTTATTTTATATTCATGGTGAGTCTCTTCAAATTATTGGAAGGACATGTCGAGTTTTTAATGAAAGATACCCACATTTACCACCAATGAATAAAACTAAATTCAAACGAATAGAATCAAATTTTATTCGCTTTGGCAGTCAAGTCAAGAAGACAGTTCGAAAACCGATTACGGGCGATGAAGGGAATGAAATTGTTGTTTTGGGATAGTTTCATGCGTATCCAACCTGTTCTGTACCGGCAGCGTCTGCACATTTAGGGATATCATCATAGGATTTTAAAGACAAATAAAATGCCTCCTTATTATTTTCAAGTGGTTCAGGCTTTTCGTCCAGGGGATCAAGATAGAAGAATCCAGTTTTGTGAGTTGTGATGGAGCGCCCGCTCATCCTTCGCAAGAAGTATATCAAGAAGTAACCCATATTTTTGAGGATAGGTGGATCGGCCGAAACGGACCTTGGTGCTGGCCACCCAGATCCCCCGATTTGACTCCCCTTGATTTTTATTTATGGGGTCAAATAAAAAATGAAGTTTACGCGTCTCCTGTGCAAAATAGAGAAGACCTTATAAATAGAGTACGGGACAGTTTTCGAAAGTTGAACGCCGACAATGTAAGAGAGCTACTACAACAGAGTTACGAAGCAGAATTATGCTCTGCTTAGATCGGAACGGAGATCATTTCTAACATTTATAGTATATAATTGGGAACGCATTGTTTAACTTTAATTTATTTTTATTTAATTTTCTTTCTTCTTGATGTTGTTGTTAATATTTATTTGTTATTTTGTTTAATAAATGCAAATTAATACAATTTGTCTAATTCCAAAACTATTTAGAATTTATTTTCCAAGGCTCACTACTAATAATGTTGAATTTAAAAAAATAATTGCCAATAACTCTAAAACTATAACAGATAGACATAGGGACACCTATAGCTGTTCGATGCATAATATTTATTTACTTAGTATGGTGTATTCATATACAGGGTGTTCCATTTAAAAAAATCGATTTTTCCTTATTTGAAAATTACTTAAATAATCATTAAGTTTGGAACACCCTGTAAGAGATTTATTAACTGTTTAGACGTTAAACAGTCTCCTCCACCTTTCGTCGCCTCCAGCAGAAATATGAAACAATTCGGTTCATTGACGGCTTAGATATACGATTTTAAAAGATCATTTGAAAAAGCAAGAAATTTCACAAAAATCAAAATAATTCAAAAACGGTTAATTTTTGACATAAGGAACCTTAATACAAAATGTTATAACACCTCATAAGGAATGTAAAAAAGCAATAAAAAATATGACATTTGATTTGAAATATCAAAGTTGGTTATGATTTCCGGTATAACCGGAAGTGGTTCATGAGTGTAAACATTTTATTTTGACTCACCAAGTGGCAACATGACGCTTTACAAATTTTCAGAACTGTCCGAAGACGTTAACACAGAAAACTTCTAACGAACGGGTTACGTGGAAAACCCTGTATAAAATAACTTTAAGGTGGCACAAACTTTAAAGTGATATTCGATAGTTCCTGTAACGATGTTTTGTTACTAATATTTCACTTAAAAGTTTTTATTACTTTATGGTAGCGTTGAAAGTAGCTACGACGTCGCTTCTACTTTTGAAATTCCTTCAAAGTTATGGGACTGTGTAGTAATATTTAAGGTGAAATTAATTATCTCGCTACTCACGAAAACTACTTCACAGTAATTTTTACTTCCCACTCTGCTCTTAAAATTACTAGAAAATTCCAATTACTGCGAAAACACTTTAAAGTAGCTGTCACTTTATAGGGATAAAATTATATACCAGGTACCAGTTGTTGGAAATTCCATTTAGTTCATTATCGAGTACCTTGATCCTTAATACATCTTGATATCTATATGTGTTCCAATAGTTTGAAGTGAAGTTAGTATTTTTAAGATATTTTTGAAATATAAATTATTACATTATTATGTATTAAAATAGGTTTATATATAATCATAAGAATAATGATCCTTATATCAATGTATATTTTTGTCAAGTTTTAAAAATTCTGTTCAAGGACAAGGGAAAAACATGGCAAAAGTCTAGCCAAGAGCTTAATTTGATAAAATTAATTCATGAATTAGAGTGTTCTAATTCATCTAGAAATGGAAAAAACATCAGGAAAATAAGATAAGTACAAAAAGGTCCCACTTATGTAGAAAAACAGTAAAATATATGCTTTTTTGTGTCGCCACAATTTTAAAACTCGACATAGTTTTCCTTTAATGCACAGTTCAAAAATAAAAACACATGCAGCACGCACAAAACGGTTGCAATTAAAGGTTAAAGCTTTAATTGGAACTTTGTAGTGGCAATGGAAACTTTATCGTGGCTTCTGGAACTGTCAGGTAGTTTTTTAGTTATTGCGACTATATAGTTTGAAATGTCTACAACAAATATTCTACCTAATGGTAATAATGACTTTAAAGTGATAAAACTGTAGTGGCCGCTGCTTGCGGTAAAGTAACAAATCCTTCAAGCACACATTATGTAGTAAATACTACTGTACAGTCATTCCTGTGAAATGCGCCATATTTACTGAGAAAATGTAGGACGCCATTATAGTAGTTTCAATTTCCTTATTGTACAACAAATAGTATCCTCAAAATATCATAAGAAAAAGATAAATTAAAGCAAAACTGAATTCCTATATAATTAGGAGAAAGATTAGAAAAACATTGCAACAACTTTCACCAATTTTATGCATTTTTTTTATTGTGGTCCCGAAAAAAAATAATTGTAAAACATATATTTTGAGATGGCGCGTTTTTTTTGAATCTATGAACATCACATTTGACAGAATTTTTTTTTGCGTACCCCTACAAGCGATCTATTTCCTTAAACCTACAAATAATTATTTCCATTATGGTTGTCGCGGCTGAATAATAACGGGAGATTCTTAAAAGCTCTTTTTAAATATGTAAGAGAAAGACAAGGCGAAAACGACAAGCAAAGAAACGAAACTTTATAAAGTAGCGATCGGTAGCGATGACCACGCCGCTACGACCTCCCCACTTAGTTGGAACGTAAGTGCGACGTAGCGGTATAAGTAGCGGGGTAGTAATTTTTACGTACCTATCGCCTTCAAAATGTTCCCCATTTTGGTCGTTGGCACGTAATAGAAACGTGGCAATAACGTTCCCGTCATTAGTAACCACAACTTTATAGTTCCCAACAACAGTCGCTGGGACGTAGCAACGACTAAAAATCCTGCTTGGGATACAACTGGTGTTTTTAAACCCTCTCTACATGTGGTTAACTCATCTCCACGAAGCTCATCAGTCATTACCGAATCTAATACACCTTCCACTGCAGTATGTTCTTGACCTACTGATGCACTCAAACCATCGGGAACCACCTCCAAAACTTTCTCTGGAGTCGAAACAGTGACCTCGCTTATTCCTCCATGACTATCTATAGAGTCATTGTCATCATGAACTTCGGTCTGAACTAAACCAGGCTTAGACTTACAAGGCTCTAATAGATTATTATAAAATGAGACGATTCCAATGACCTGATCTACGTGTCTCTTCCATACAAGTCTCTCGTCATCCATAGGTATACATAAATACGTTTGTTTGCCTAGCTTTTGCTTGATAACTACTTTTGTCCACATTGATTTAGAAATATTCCGAAAATCCTTAACATA
>SMLS01041495.1:0-15430 GCA_004785975.1 Popillia japonica | reverse complement strand
AAAAAAAAAACACGATTTAAAGGGATACATTTACTTGAAAATACTACAGATTCACGCAAATTTCGTTGTAGGTGCAGGCTTGAAGGCCGTAGTAAGTAACTTCCTTTTATAAAAAAAATGGTACTATGTAATTAAAATTATTAAACCATTATCAAAAAAAAATCATTGCCTATGTATGTACAAATCACTAGTACTCCAAAATGATATAAGATTGTACGGCGCCATGTCTGGCTGAAGGTCTGTATGAGTATTGCTAGCCTTGCGTAATACTTGTATCAAATCAATTTTGACGGAACATCGTTCGGATAGGTGCTTGTGCTGTAAATATTGATGGAGTTTTAGAAATGTAATCTTGGCCGCAAATAATCAAAGTGATAGAAATACGAATTTGTCCTTTTGTAACTTAGGAAATACAAAAGCCTAAATATAAACATAGATTCTTTAGCTTCGGCTCATGAAAACTATGTACCAAATTGTCAGAAAAAAATGGAAAATATATCTCAAAAAATATGATGCACAAATTGCCTGGTGAAGCTGGTGTAGCAAAATTGATAAACTTTTAAAGAAAATACAGTCAGGTGTTGGTGAAATTACTAACCTATAATCATTCGTTAGTATAAAAGAAAGAAATCAGAAACAGATATTGACAGAACAGCTTATAAAATTATACAAAAAATTTACTGAAAGTGTAAGTTTTGGGCCATTTACGTAATTACCAACGAAATATAAAATAATTTAAAAATCAACGAAGATTGAATTACATACTGGATCTGATCGCCGTTTAACAAGTCGTTCAACACAAAACAGTTTATGAATACCAATTTGGCGCCATGGACAACGAGTAATCTTACAGTATTTGTGGATCTTCACGATTATAAAGTTAATTGTCTGAAAAATTAAAACCTTTTGTTATATCAAAATTCTATTTCATCTCCTTCAAGCCGCCTGTAGCAAAAATTTAGACAGATTATGAAAGCAAATGTAGTTTAAGATTTACTTGCGTTGATGTAGTTAAAATTATGATGTGTTCTACTTGCCACTGATATTGTTAAGAAAGCAAACTTCGATTATCTTGTTGATATCTGATAACAAGAGTCAAAAACTAGGGTAGGCTATGCCAGATCATGTTATCGTCTTCCTGGTCTGTTATCTAATCCCCCACAACAAAGGCAGTTCGTTGAATAGGTTATGAAACACCAACTGCATACTGTTTTTTTTAACAAAATCATTTCATTAATGTGACCTATTTTCAGCTTGATAACTGCCAAAATCATCAAAATTATAGCATTTATGCTTCAAAAAATCAACTACTAAATAGTATCGTCACACAATTTCGTATAAATTTTGGGTTGAAAGCACCATTCTTTTTGGAAAATTTTACTAATTTTGTAATACCAGTCGATAGTGATCTTTATAGAGATGTCATAATCCAGCTTTTTTTACATAAATTGACAGATATGGATGTGGACGATATGTAGCAACAACACCAAAACGCGTACCATACAACCCGACAAGCAATTCAATCACTACTTCACTCTGATAGTGATTGTCCCGTTCTGGAGCATAAAATTACCCAGTCGGATTATATCTTTGGACACTTTTCTAGATTTTTTGAAGTTCAAGGTTTAAGCCAATCATTCTATATACGCTTATCCCTTGATAGAAGACTTTAAGAGACGGCCATGAAGATTTCAACAAAAGAATATTTGTTTACTAGCAAAACCGTATATTGCCATATTCATTATACGATTGTATTACTGTGTATTTTATGGATTTCAATGAAACTAAGAATTTCAGGATGCTAACTATTAGTGCATATTCAAGCAGACAAAGCAAAATAATACTTATGTTTAGCTAATAAGTAGTTAGCTAACTACAGTACTCTGATCTTCCATATGTTAGTGATCGCATATTTTTCACAAATTACAAACTTCTTGTAGTACTTTCAGTTAGGTCACTTGACTTACAACTGTGCTCCAAATAGCAAAATGACAGTATTAATACATCGTTGTTCCATTATCTATTCTATAATCAACAACGAAGATGTCCAATACTTATAAGTGTTAGTATAGATACATGTCTATAGACCGCAATGTATAGTGAGTTAGCAAGAAAAAAAAGTAGAAGAAAACAAAAAAGGAACTTAAAAGAGGTTGTAGAGAGATCGAGGGAGGCCCGCATCTACAGAAAGAATAATACGTTACAACGTATAACCTCAACTATAGATACGCAACGCACACAATGGAAATTCCTTTTGTCATCATGTCAGCTCCGCTATTTAGAAATCCTTCTGAACGATGAACGGACGCCGAAGCATTTTCTTTTTCGGTCACGCGTGTTTATCGGCCCGTTCGGCGAGGGCTGCTACCTGATGAGCCTAATCGGGCTATTTTTACGTGTTCATTTCGACATTTATCAAAATATTATTGTACTTCGTCGTGCGTCTAAAATGGGTGATACTACAGCTGTGTGCAAATTGACTGAGAGGCGTTAATGAATAATACATGTAATATAGAATGCTGAATGGCTAGAGGCAACGTGGATTTTGATATAATTGTAATACTTGGAATCTGCGTTTTAGATTTACTATTGACAATGGGGTATCTCTTTGCTCGCCGCTTGTATTGCTAAAGTTTTCGGGAAAAGATTTCATGGAAATGAAGTTTAAAAGACGTTTAAGCTTTAATTTTGCAACAACTTATCAATTATTTGTTTGAAACGCAAAAATTCTATCCATGATGGTCATGCCCATGCTGTCACTTTTGGCACTAAACATTTTGTAAAGTTTCCATTGGCCATTAATTTGCGAATATTAGATGTCAGAAACATTCTTTCTTTGATTTCTGCGTATACTAATTGGAGAAATAACGTATATAACAGTCAGCTCTATACGATTGAGTGGTAATAAAAATTTGTATAAGGCTAAAGAGGAACGCTTAAGTGTTCCTATTAATAGAAAGAAGTGGAAATAAATAACGCAAGTGGTATAGAGGAAAGGTTTAATTGTTCTGTTCACACTTACTACCATTTCGCCAATCTTTTCTGATGTAATGATGGAAAGTTGCACGATTGTACTAGAAGCACAAAAAGCAACAATACTAGGTGAGTCTAGATCCATCTTCATAAAGAAACGAACTACGCATCTTTGAGGACATTTATCAATATACTTGATTCGTTTTTCAAGCATAAACCATTTTTTTTTCTACGGACATACTGGCTCGCAAGCCAGAAAGTGGCCCGTCTGAACGGCCCCTGCTAAGCATCTCCGGAACCGTCCTCTAGGACATATCTTCGGAGAACTTAGCTGTCTACTTATTCCTGCCTACATCCCCCGTCCCCGTAAATGCTGGAGATTAGGAGTTTGGCTCGTTGTTTACTTCTCTCTCTCTCTCTCTCTCCCTCTCCTCCTTCTCCTTGTTCATCATGACCTCTCTCCAAAGATATCACCAATGTGCACTACGTTTTCTAGTGTTGAGTGCCTCGTAGGCCAAATTTGTTTCATACGCTCATCTGTAGCACTCGCATATCGTATGAGCAGCGGTGTTCTCCTTGCTGCCATACATTCAGGTGTCGCCAGTATCCTTCCGAAAACGGAGGGCGTATGCTCTGACGACACCATAACCACTCAGGACTTGTGTAACATGGTAATCTACGGTTCTATGCTTGCAGTTTAGCCAGGGTGCCAAATTCTGGATTAACGGCTTAGTCCATTGCGCATTCATTGCGTTGTTCCATCGCGCTTGCCAGTCCTCCAGTGTGTTGTACTTCGCAACAGTTTTGTAGGCCAACCCACCATTTTCATGGATACACTTTCTTTCGAGCGCTAATAGGTCTGTAGGGCATATACCACTGATTACCTGGAGCACAGCCATGGACGTAGTACAGAAGGCCAAAGCCACCGTTAGAAGAACATTTCTCTGAGTATTTTCAGGCAGATTTTTATTTCAGAATTCGCTGTTGCCATACCGGAGCTCCATATAAAACAATGTTGTAAATAGCCCTACTTAGTACTGCCCTTTTATTACTGCTATGCCCTTAGATAATCGGCATAATCTGGGGTAAAAACGCCGCTTTCTTCACTGCCTTGGCAGTCACTTTCAAAATGTATGACCCAAAAGATCTCGTTTCATCGACTGTGACCACTAGGTATACCAGTGTCTTAACTGATTTTTGCATAAAGCGTTCCGGCATGAAGCTAATCTGCTCCATTCTTCGTCTTCCTTGCAGTATAATGACTTCAGACTTGTCCGGTACCAGTGATAGCCCGTGCTCCCGGCTTGATGCAGCTGTCTATTCGCTCGAGGCATGTTAGGAATTAACATTTAATCTAATTGGACTTGATCTTCAGTGCCCATAAAAGCATTTATTTTTAGAAGAATTATCTTTCAAACACTAGAGTCAGTTTTAGCCAACATAAATTGCACTTTCAAAAAAAAATTGCACAAAATTATTGTTTTTTTATTTATCTTTACTCAACTTGATAAGCCCACTGTGATTCAAAAAAGTTTACTGGAATTTACGACCTGAACACTGTGACCTAAGCATTTAATTGTATAAGGTGTAAATATAATTTAGCACACTCTACTGTTGAGAAAATTTCTTGTCAATACGGTCATCGTCACATATTTTAAGCATTTTGAATGTTTAATCCTATTGTTATTAACTTCTAGTCATACACCAAACAGTGTTGTAAGACTAGTAAGTAAGCATGCTATATGAAAATATAAATAAATAAAATGTTGACTAAATAGATTTTTTTTAGTTAAGTAAGAAAGGCATTATTGGAAAACTTATTACAAAAAAAACCTGTATAAAAATACTTTACACGTGCAACTAAGAAATATATTTTGATTAATAGGATCCGATATATGTCTACAGTTTCGACTGCGTTTATCGAAGAATGCGGTCATCACAGATTCCAGTACGTTATGCAACGTAATTCATTACATTCATACGAGTTTGTTCTTATATAAGCAATTAAACTAATAAAAAACTAGTATGCGCCAATAAGAAGTCCGTATCTAGGACACACATAATAAATGACCATTGCTAACTGAAGAAACAAAAAATAACGTAGTATGAAAAAACAACTCCTTTCATTTACGGTAATGAAACGATGTCAAGCTGTGGTATTTTACAGCCTTCCGATCGCAGCGGTATTTTAGCCGAAACGGGTTATATACTTTCGTCTTTCTCAAACGCCTTTTACGTGCCAATTATAATGTGTAAAATAACTTTAATAATCGTTCAGTTTCATTAAAAATACCTTAAATTGGCGGTAATGGAGACTAAATAAGTAAAAATAATGAATACGAATGCATATAATAAAACTAAATTAAGTAGTAATACGAATACTAGCGGTTAGGAGAACTCCAAATTTCCATATTTGTGAAAAATTATTTTACGCTGAATCGTACTAAAATAGCCAAATGCATTGTTATAATCTTTTGATACAATTAGGTACTGAAACAGTTTATTCTCAAACAAATTATCACCCGAAAGCTAACCCAATGAAGATAGAGTAAAATAAAAACTCTTCAGCACATCAAGCAATGAGATAAAGTAATAAGTGGTACCTATACAAACAACTAAGTTGTTCCTAACATTTACTTTAATAAATTTAATTAACACTAAAAACATTCCAATAAATATCTTTATTTATATTACATCAAATGTTACTGATTAGACATTAATAACGAGTATGGTAATCAAGATTCTTTTGACAAGAAGCTTTCTACCTCAATTTTAATTAATAAATAATCAGAACCATGAATAGCAAGAAATTATTATAAGGACTATCACGAAACTAATTGTATCTCGTGTGTTTAATTACTTTTTTCACCATCACGTCCCTCATAGTTTCGACCGTACCACATTATGGTTGAAATTTGTTTCGTCAAAAACGCCTTAGTCATTGAACCGTCTGACTCAAACGTGTTCTTGAATGGTCAAGAACAAAACTGCCATAACGTCAGATAATAAGCGCCCAATGTATTAAATTTCTAATATAACATACTGTCCGCTAACAGTAGTTGGATTGAGAATTTAGCTTTGAAAGATGTATTCTTGTTCAGTTTTCTCTTTAATTGTTCTATTATTATGTATAGCTGTGTAGATATCACTTTTACCTTTCAGGGAAATACATACAAGCAAGCCTATAATGCATTAAAAATTACTGTGTTTATTTCATCGTTGAAATATGTAAGAAATTGTGAACATTGAACTCCTCGACTGTCGCGTTGTCACGATAATACTGTCATATTTGATGATTGTTTTTTGTTGGGCAAGAATTTCAGAAAATAAATTGTAGGTGGAACTCTCTCTTATATCTATTTAATAACCCCTTAAAGTATACCTGCAGCTTTACGCACATGCTGATATTTTAAAACCAATTTAAAAATTAAAAAGCACAGGTACCTGCTTAGTTACACGGCTCTGTGTTGGAATATGAACATTTAATTAAATCTAACATAAATTCAAGTTAATATTTATTGGAAATAAGTCAGTCTAAGTCATGCAGCAAACGAGTTTAACAAGTTATATAGGACTGCTTGTTTAGTCATCATTGTGGTCATGTTCTCGATATTGACGGCAATCATGGAAACCAGTCTTGGGATTCCTTCAATGCACTTGCTGGTATAGTCAGAAGCAAATGCAAATGTCCAATCGGCAAACCGGTAACCACATTGGTATTTTCAAGTACATCAAAAAGATATATCACTATCCGTCAGGGGATTCCACACAGCAAGCTGAGCTGTCATCGACAAGCTGCAGTCTGTGAAGTTAGATTCCGTGGTGGTACTGAAACGCCAGATAAAGCTGGAACAACTGGTGCAACATAACTGTGTCACGTTAAATTGGGTTGTAAGTCATTCTGGAGTCAGAAGAAATGAAGTAGCTGGCAAGTTAGCAAGAAATGGCAAGAAACGATTATTCACAGACCTTAAACCAACATGTGATAATTCTTATGGTTGCCTCAAAACTTTTACCAGACCTCTGCTCGTTGCTAAACAGCGCTCCTACTGGGATTAACTAATCGATTACTACCACTAATCGGGAGTTTAAAACTCCTTGCATTCTTTGAAGCAAGGATAAACACATAACAGTTTTGCCCGACATCGGGCGTTAGAAGACGTAGCTACCTTGGGGTAGAGATATTAGACGACTCCAGATTAGGTAAGTTAACTCTCGACCAGTTTGCGAACACCTTTGTGTAGGTACATACTGTTTAGGTACTGCGTTTAGAAATACTGACGTTTTTGCTGAATACTAAAAAAATTCGACTATATAACAACAGCCACCACTAAGAAAAAGTAATGCCAACTGTATCCAAAAGTGTGCGCAATGATGAAAGTCCATACTGATTAAAACTATTAAAAACGAAGACAACTACCTGTGGATGTACACTCCCGGTCACAGAAGTTGGGACAAGTAATGTTTAAAAAAAAACATGTTCTGTTTGCTCAAAATTAAAAATAAAATACAAAATTGTTTAGATATAGCAAAATATAGTTCTATGCATAGAAAATGGTAGAAAATAATTACATTTATTTAATAAATTCATTACACTTTTTTCTCATCGAAGAATCCACCGTTTGCTTTCAAGACTGCCCGAACAATTCTGGGCATTCTTTCGATGATTTTTATTAGAGTGCCATATATGTTGTTTCGTAATTGGAGCCACTTTTCGAATGTTTCTATCTAGCTTATCTCATAAGAGCTCTATGGGGTTCAGATCGGGACTCTGTGCTGGCCACGACATTATTTGTAAAATATTATCTGTCTGTAGTGCATTCAAATAATTCCTACACAATAGTGCCGTATGTTTAGGATCATTATCCTGCATAAAGATGAAATTATCCCCTATCAATCGCCGACCAGAAGGCACAGCCTTTTCTTCGAGAATATTTCGATACTGCTCTTTTTTCAAACTACCTTCTATTTAGACCAGATCTCCTACTCCTGTATGGGAAAAGCAACCCCACAGTGGGTGCCAGACATTCAGAAAGCATTCTTCTGTCTTCGACCTCCGAACGTAAAGTCTTCGACATTGTCCATAACCTTCATACTTCGATTAATCGCTTCAAAGCACATTTCTCCAGTCTTCCACCGTCCACTGTTGATGCTGTTTTGCCCATTATAAACGTTTTATGCGATTGGCTCGTCTTTGGAACGTTTTACGTACGGCAATGCGTTCGAATAAATCTGCCTCTCGCAATCGACGTTGAATAGTGCTTACGGAAACTGCGTTTGAACGATTGCGATTAAATTCTGCTGCTATTTGTGGAGCTGTCAGTCTTCTATTTCGTTTACCAATTAAAACGATTCTTTGATCATCACATTTGTGACAAATAAAGGGCTTAAGTACATTTTAATACTTCTTTTCTTCAATAGTTCTAAATTAATAAATCTGGGTTGTTAAGTAATTTCTCTGGTTAGGGATTCCTTTTAATGTTAAAACTATTATTGTAATATTCATAGTAATGCTATATCATGGATTCGTAGAGGTAGCGGAAACAAAAAAAGTTTCTTTCAACTTGCTTATGTAATCCTAGTCACTTTAAAGATATTTTAGACAAAAGCAAGATGTCTTCATGTCATGTTCCTCGTAATAAATTAGGCGCGAGCGGCGGTAATCAACTAAGTGATTTAGTCAGTTAAAATGTGAGAACTATAATTTCGAGCGAAACTAAAAATCAAATGTAGGCATTCGAAAATACGATTTATCTAAAGATAAATCTAAAAAACGACGTGAAAATATAAGCTTTCCATTAACAAATACTTGAAACACTCTTTTCAAAAAATCGATCAAAATGCGTGTCCATAAATTTGTGTACGATAGTGTAAGTGCACCCATACGTCGGGATTTAAACTGGAATACCAATTCAGACGTTCAAACAATGGCCATGAGTGGAGCGGACTTCTGTGGGAATGAAGAGACCCCTAGTCGGAAACAGTCTGTAATTTCGCATCGTTACCTGAGCCCCGAAGAATAACCGGTCGTGTTATTATTTACCTGCGACTATAGTGCACTCATGCTGTCCGTTCTGCTTGGGGTGGTGCTTAGACGCAATTAGATCCCCCCCGTAATTGCTTAATAATAAAGCAGGTCGCCGGAGACCACGAACGAGATTCCAGTTTGTTTAACTCATTTTCCGACGGGCGAACATTCAGCGTCATTCTTAAGGTACAACCGAGAACCGAAATCAGTTGCGCGCCGTAATTATTTTCGTATATAGTAGGTACGTAACTATAGGGGAGTTGATGAAAGTATGTGATAGCTGGAAGGAAGAAATGTGTTCGTTAAAAAATTAGATACGACTCACATTAGGCATATGTTACGTTCTGCGCAAAATAAACAAACGAACTTCACAAATTATGTATGTACATATTAGTTTCGTCAATACCGAACGAGTTTCAACGAAGCAGAAAAAGTGCAGGGAACGTCACTTACTCTAATTTAGGATAGCCAACTACTACCAAGTTTTAATCTAAAAGTGAGATTGATTTGCTGTGTTGATGTTTTCATTATACATATATCAGTAATTCCTTCACAATTGTTTCGCGAAATTATCAATCTGAAACGTATATTAAAGAATAAAGGACATAGATGTGTTAGCATCACTAGATTATAGTTGTGCTATTGTTTATTGTACAGAAGAAAATGCTTAGGTATATTTACTGCTGTGTAGACCAATAATCCTGCGATTAACTGAATTTTTAGTTCCGCAAAGAATTATCATCACAAAAAGATTCAAAATCCAGCACTAGAATGTGTAGCTTATTAAGTTGGCATATTCTTATTGTTAGTACTAAAATATAAGCAGCATTACGTATGTACTCGGTATTACTAACTCAAACTGCCCAACTAATGATGATCGTAAAATTGAAATGCAAATAGCTAAAATTACTTTCGAACAAGTGTTTAACCGTTTCTAATTATATATTTATTCTCATCATAAATATTTATTCAAACAAAAACAATTAACGCAATTCTCACATCATAAATTACCATAATTTTCTACATGTACACAATATCTATATAATAAATCCTACCTTCATTAACATCACAACAGGAATTCACGTTTCGGCATTATTTTTGTAGTGCGTACCTCTCAAAACGACGATAATTAAGTAATAGTGACTAGCTTCGACAATAAAAACAAAAGATTGTGCTATAAAAAAGAAAACGAAAGAAACGGAGAAAAAGAATACGAAGAAATGAAAAACCCACAATGCGAACAAAACAATCAATTGAAATGGGAACGTCATTTGTTTCGAACGACCGAACCGCAAACAAAAACCATTGATCAAGTAGCCCGCGCACAAGTAATTTACATAAATATGTGCGGCGTGCTTTCTTGGGTCTGTTAAATCAGGCGGTAAACGGTCTCCAGACCGCGGCTGAGACCGAAAGACGAGGGTGTGCTACTATCCGAACAGTCCATTGTCCTGATGAAAATCGGTTATCTCACATAAATCTTACGGGGATTTTCGATAACGACCAGATCAGCATATTTTGCAATTACGATTCCGAAGAGGTTGTTAAATGTCATTGTAGTGTATATAAGTCAAAATTAGCATTCGTCAAATGTGAACCACTTTTGGTGAATTGTATTGAATAGCCGTAATAAGTTTAAAAGCTTACTTCTAAATCAATTTTAATTTGCTCTCGACTGAAGCCGTATCAGCACACATTTCAGTATTTAAGTACTTTATTGAATATCAGTTTGTATACAATATAAAATATGTATCTCTCTTTACAAAAAGTTACCACTTTCTACAATACCTAATTTAATTCGTCTATTTATGTTTTTTATAGAAAATTGTTTGTATACACTACTAACCTTTGTCCCCCATTGTTTCGGTGTGAATGGCGGTAGACCTATTTCACTTGTAAGCCCGGTAAGATCACTTCACCTTTTTAAATGAGTTAGCTGCACTAATCTACCCACGTATTGGCATTTCCTTCACAAGAAGGCGTGTCATATTTTCCAAGAATTCTGGATTGTGCTTGTCAGCTAATCTCACTATTAATTCGTCGATACTATTACAAAGAAAACAATCTGTCGTTGAAAATACTACCAAGTGACTATAAATGATTAGTACAAATATTAACTTTGGCAACACTGAAAAATTGGCTTGCCTGGTTATTCGTCATTTGTATCATATGGATGCCTTATGCATGTTTGTTTGCTGATACCGGAAGGAAGGTTTATAGAAAACGATGGATGAAACAAGGTTTTTGAACGCATATTTTAAACGACTAAACAAAAATTATTCAAAGAATATGCTCAAAGTGTCGACCTTCCACTGCTAAACAACACTGTACTCGTCGTCATAAATTATTAAATACATTAGTTAACATTTCAGGTCCTATATTTGCTATTGCCTCCTCAATAGCGTTCTGTAACTGTTGTAAATTCTGTATTTGATTCCGGTATATTGTGTTTTTCAAATAAGGGAACAAAAAGAAATCTAGCGGCGTCAAATCGCGAGATCTAGTTGGCCACAAATCTACACTAATCAAACGGTCTGGGAAGAATTGGTGTAAATAATTAATTGTTATTTATGCAGTGTGTACTGTAGCTGAATCTTGCTGAAAACAACCGCTCGTTAACTCTTTGTCATCCAATTGATTTATAAATGATTCCAAAATAATGGTTTGGTAGCGTTGAGCATCAATCGTTTTTTGAAAGAATATCGGACCAATAATTCTTTGTCGTGACATTGCCACCCAAACACCGATTTTAACTGGATGCAATGGCACTTGGATTAAGTTCTGCGGATTCTCTGCCGACCAAGTTCTGAAGTTCTGGGAATTTACATAACCAGACAAATGAAACCAAGCCTCATCCGAATAAAAAGTGATATTTTTCTGGTCAATATTATTATGCAGATTGTTATTATACCAGTAACAAAACTGTGTGAAGTTGCTGAACAATTGTAAATTTATACGGATGTAAATGTAAATGCTTTTTTAGGATCTTACGAGTGAATTCATAAGAGAGTTCTGGAAAGGACGTAAAAAAGGTTAAAAGGAAATAATAATAATTGATAATGGGACTTTACCTATTTGTTGAGATAAACGACGTACTGAAATATGAGGATTTTCTGCAACACGTTCATTAACATTATTCAAAACATCAGGTGTAGCAACAGTGGGACGGCCAGTAGATTTACCTTTAGCCACATTACCGGTGTTCAAAAACCTATCAACAATTCTTGTAGTGGGTATAGTAAAGCTACGGTAATCAACTTATACATACATTGCAACAAATTGCTCAAAAGTTGATTGCAGCGAATATGTATATCCAATTACCGTCATCATTTTGTAAGCCGCTTCGAAAATAAACCATTACAATAAATACGTTTTGCTCAATAGTAAATACCATTGTTAAAATGAAATTGAGTGGTTTTATTCGTATGACTTTTACTTTGACAAATATGACAAATTTAAATTCAAAAATCAGGTGTGCTAACATAAAATTAAAATTAATAATAATAAAATTTTAAGTGTTGCCAACTTAAGTCGAAAATTTACAATCATTTAAGTCGCCCGTTATAATTTTGTTGTGATACCTGCAGTAACCACCTCAGAAAAAAATAATAAGAGAGCACAAAAATCTGAAGAAAAGTGCAGAGAAAGCTTCAAAAAGCTTAATTTATTTGGGCTTGTTTTTTAGTCTGAAGCCACAGCACATATGACGTTAAGTAACAAATAAGTTCTACTGTTTCTTTTGTTTAAGTTATTTAGTGTTTTAAAGCATCCTCACACTAATTTTGAACTGGTGGCGTTAGACCTCAGTTCCATCAATTGTTAACTAGCGGAGAAAATTGCAATGCTTTGTTTCCCATAGCTCATTTGGGCACATCTTTCAATTACATTTACCACTGCTTAGAAGACGATAGGATATCTTTCCATTGGCTAAGTATTTGATCTCTGGCCCGAATGCATCTGTTCTTGTTCCTTCATCCGCTATTGCGCCATCCATTTAAAGTTATTTGCTTTTAGGGGATAGATTGAGGATTCTCTTTCCCATCCCCTCTAATTGTTGAGTCTTCCAAGAAAATTCATTTTGAAGCTACATATCTTTTAAAAATTGCTACATTAACAATTCGTCGTGTTAATCGTTTGCAAAAACATTTTTTAATTTTATAATACTATCTCAAATTTATTACGAAATTCTAAGAAAATGTTGTTCATGATTAAAAATTAATATACATAACGAATAGCAATTCTATTAGTGAAACGAGCAAATAAGATGAAGACAATACAATTGAATGAAACACTTAATATGAACAATCACTCAATTATAGACGAGTAAGGATTAATTAATCAAACATAATTATCGTAGTAACGCTTTACAAGTCAAGAAATGTATGAATTGATAATTTTTATAGCATATCTCGCAATCATACACTGCTTACCGTGAGTCACTATACAAACATCTTTAATGTATACTTGTTAGTCGATTATGCATTTGCGATTAAACTTCGAGCAGCACACGTTTTTGTAAGTAAAAATTAAAGAGGAAATATGTAGTATCCTTATCAATTATCGTGCATCTTTTTATAATCTACATGCGTAGCATTACAGCAAATAATATTGCACATATATATGTACATATGTCTATGTGTGTGTGTATATATACGAATATTTGTCGTATAGGTAGAACAACCGAACACGATTAATCTTGTTTCTAGAGGTACACATATATAACGTATCATGCAACATGACGAAATTTCAAAATCACTTAAAAGATAAAGCAATATTCGCTTTTACATCGCGGTGATTATCATTATTCGCGTGGTTGTTTGTCGAAGATGGGTCGTAAACGTCAAAAAGCAGAAAGTAATAATTAATTAATGATGATAATGTATTATTCGAAATTAACATCGATTTTGTTTACAGGACACGTTAGGTGCTTTTGTAATCTGCCAATTTGTGTCTCGACCGGCTACATGTGCAAATCCAAATCGGGTAGTTGCTTTTCCAGTCTACCACATCAAGTCCCTAATTCACATAACACGTACAAAGGACTACATGGATGTTTGGAACTGCTCACAGACCCGTAAGTACCCTTTATAAAATATTTTTTGTACGAAAATGGTAGGTAATTCAATTTTCTTGATAATTTATTTACTTTGGTAAACAATTAACTTTCACTGAAACAAGAGACATCGACTTGTAAAACATTATAGGAATTTTTATACATTTATAGGAATAACTTGTCATATTTTTGCGAAATAAATAAAATAGAACTTTTGAAGAAAAAAATTAACAACTATATTTGGTTTTCAACGTTTAAAATGTAATTAAAATGTTGCTGCAGATTATATCTTTGAACTGTGAACTTTGGAATCGGAATTCTAACCAATATGTTGAAATAATACGCAATCATTATACCACGCAATATTTGATAACATCATTTTTGGTATTTGATGGAGTACTCTTTAGAAATTCAGTCACCATTTTGAACCGTGGTGCAATTTCGGTTTAGCTTTTCTGAAATACAATATTTTATTTTATAAATCTTTGTATTTAGGTCCAATTTTTCCAGTTTAATAACATGTTAATAATAGTTATTTATTATATAAGGGAAAAGGTATTAGATTTTAGCTCGTAGTTGTGTCAGTCAGTTTAATTCTGCAAGTAGGTTTAAAAAAAAAGTTTTGAATATTCAGAGATAAAAAATGAACATTATTAATTCAGAATTTTCTTGTACTTCAATGGAATTAGTAGAAGCAGTGAAGGTAGTACCACTATTGCCAGCTAAATCGCGGAAAACTTACGAAATCGTATAATGCACATTTAACAACTGTCATTTTGACACATGAGTGACATTTTGTTACCTGTCAAGAGGGATAAAATGTCAACCTTGTTTACCGTCACAGAAAAAAATATTTTATTGTGCATACATTAGTTGCTCAATTTGATTTCTTTTTAATTTTGACGATTTCTTACCAATGAAAATAATATGATACCCAAATGAAACTTTTGCGTTTAAAATTTATCCTTAGATTCAGATTTTCAAACATTCAAACATGGAAATTGAAACAAAACTTTTAATACATATCTGCAATTCATATTACGGTACCTATCGCGCTAATCATCGTTAATCATCCAGACGAATTCGTAAATAAGAATACCGACACTGTCAGAATTATTTGAGTTTCAGTATTACAATCCGGTACCGCGATCTATAAAAACCAGTGCCAAAAGCCTCCGAGCATGTTTAAAAATAACTACGTAGCGTTATTGTCGTTATTACTTCATCTCGCCGATACTTCCGTGAATTCATCGAAGATACCGCCCGCCTTAACCGAAACAGAACGAAGAAATAATTGATGGCTAAGGAATTTCTTTAGGTCGCCGTTCGATTACCTTCTTCGAGACGTGTTACGTGGGTTTCGCACAAAAAAAAAA